>PVJD01002971.1:0-62959 GCA_004026545.1 Mormoops blainvillei | reverse complement strand
TGGTTATGAAACTTCAACAAGCTCATAGAGAAGGAGCAAGACAAACCTCCAGTGGTGTCACAGAACTTCTGATAAACTGTCTTATTGAGCGCCCACTAGTGGCCACATGTGTCCTCTAGACAGCAACTTAGATACTCAGTGTTAGAACTAAGAAGTCTTTAAGTATAACGTCTGCCATGTGGGAAAAAAAGAAGGAAGGAAGGGAGGGAGGGAAGGAAAGAGGATAGAAGAAAGGATAGATTCAAGAGTTAAACCGGGAAGTGTCGTAATCAATTATCCATGTCTGTCAAGGGACTAAACAAACGAGTTGTATCACAAGCGCCTGCCTTTAGTTGCCAGGTCTGGTTCTCTCATAGACAAAGAATCAGGGTTGGGGAAGTTGGGAACATTTAGTGAGAAACCAAGACTAGAACACAAGCACTTCACCTCTCCCTCCTGTCAAGCAGGTGTGGTTCTTGGTTGGATATCTCTGAGGCACACAAATTACTTGTCTACTATTTTATAAAATTAGAATATAAAATAGATTATCTTTGGAGCATATTCATAGCAGGTGTTCAATAAATATTTTTGAATGTCGTGACCACATCATATTATGGGAACTGTATTGTATTGGTCTTCCCCACTACAGTGCTGAACATTTATTTCAAGGACTGGAGCGGATTCTTACTTATTTCTGTATCCCTTAGTGCCTAGCGTAGCATCTGACATATAGTAGGTGCTTAAGAAATGATTGTAAATGAAGGAAAAATTAATGACTTCAAAGGAGGTAGAATAAAGATGCTAACTGCCTCTCCTTTCACATGTAACTCTCGTTCCCCCTTTTTTTTCTTTTCCCTCTCCCTTTTCAGCCTCCCAATAATCAGCGCTAGGAGTCACTAACTTTAATACACCTTTTTAGAAGATAATATTTCTTGTATTTCCTCTCTTCACAGAAATGAAAAGTGACATGTCTTCATTATAAAGAAATGGCCTCAGCAACTTCTGGAAAAACTCTAGTGGTTAATCAGTTACTTTTAATATAAATATATATGCTTAATGCTGAATTACATTGTAAAACTCCCAGGCTGATTTATGGTCTCAGTCCGCCTTAATTAACATCGATTCTAGGGGAATAGTAAATGGGAATGGCCTTCACAATTGAGGTTGAACAATGAACTCTCTGGGTGTTGTCCAATTTGTAACATGATTTACATGAAGCAAGCCCTTCCCTTCCCGGGGTTATCCCTTTTTCATCTGGTGTTTAGGACAGGTTATATATAATCCATAGATAGGAACATTTGCTGTCAAATACTTTTGCTGATTTAGAGCTAGGCCACAAAATGGTCACTATTAATAAAGAAGGAGAAAAAAACCTAATCTGAGGCTTTGCAGGGATTCCAGCTTCTTGCTATGTGTCATCGCTTGTCCAGCCTGTGGCGTTTTTACGAAGTGGCCATAATGAAAGTCAGATTAAATGCATGGGATATATACATTTAATCAACAGACATTGGAGTCTGTGGTGCTGGAAGAATTATAAGAGCCCCGTGAATGCAAATTTATTGCAAAAGAATCCAAGGGGTCGGGGAATGAATGTCTGCTGAATGGTACTACCTGACACGGGATACCAAAAAACTTTCCAGAGCGAGTGATTTAAGTGTAAGGTTTGGCTTGTAAAGCTGCCAGCTGCTTGGTTTCAAAACTTGAAACATTTCCAAAACATTGGATGAGGCACTTTATATGTGCACTAGAGTAAATACTCTGGTTTTACTGCCAATTTAAATGTGCTCAGTTTACAGTAATGAGCTTGTATAGGCATTACCTTGTTTATAGAAAGTGGAACAGGAAGAAATGAACATTAACCATTACCAGTAGCAACTCCCACTGCCTTCTGCCACAACACTGATGGCATGTATAGTTTCTTCCAATGTGGGAACATGTCACAACTGACACTGGTGTGTACTTGGCTGTAATGCCATGTTGCTTCAACAGAGTAACGAATGCTGTAATTTGATGTGACTTGGTCAAGGCTTCTCAGACCAGTTGACTGTTTCCTACTACTTTTCCTAAAACAGATACCAACAGCATTCTCAGATGGGGGAGTCATGGGACAGTAAATAGGTTGGTACCCTGGTCACACATAAATGAGTTCATTTTAGTTAACTCTGTTTTCCACAAGTGAATCAGTCAGGGAAATTACTTCTTTTTCTCTTACAAAATTGTTTGGGGCGTTTTGATGTTCTCCATGGAAAAAGGGGCCTTTGTATTTTGGGATGGCTGGCACAGGAACCCCTTTAGCCTCTGGGATCAGGTGCTGTAGACAGGCAGATATGTTTGACCTGAAAGACATAATTTGCTCAGCCCGGAGAGGAAAGAACATATAGAAATCCAAGGAGACACTAGCAAGTACAGTGCCTAGAAGAGAGTAGACACACAGTAAGAACTGCTGAAGGAGAGAAGAAAGGAAGGGAAGAAGGGAAGGGAGGATGTTAATAGGAAGAGACCATGGAAACCCCGTATCTTAAGAGATATATCCTGAAGAGTTCAGCTGTGTTTAGACTAGATTTTGTGAAACAAAAAAGTCCCTACTGATTGCCAGGGACTCCTTGTCTTTATTTCTGCAAGTCTTTGCATGGTTTCTGAGAACCTTTTGGCCCAAATATATATGCTTATGAATATCAGGATTATGCTACCCGAGGAATACCACCCTCCCCCTGCAGCCTGATTCCTTCTCCTTTGGGTGGGGATATTAGCAACATGCAGAAACTGACCAAGAGCATGATATATTTCTGTAAATAGCAGGATTCTGATGGTCTGTGGCTATCAAATTGTTCTCATGCCATAGGCTATGTATGTTTTCTAGCTGGTCTTGTTTTAATGCTTTTTCTAACAGTATTTTCATGATGATAAAAAGAAAAGAAAGCTAGTTATTCACCACCGAATAGTGCAAAATATTGAATACCTGAACTTTCATGGGAAACCTGTACCGCCTTCATCCTTGGTTCCCTTCTCAGTTCATTGTTTCTCAATATGAAATATATAAGGCTATGTTTCTCAGTCTCTTCTATTTTAACAGCACTATATTTCTTTAAAAAGAAGTATTCGTTTTCTAAAACTTTTTCAATATTCATTTTTCTTATCTTTTAAAAGTCTCCTCTTCCTGTTTCTTTTACAGTATTTTTCACCCCCTTTAATCACTATGCTTTCTAAATGTGGTTAATTTGTAACATGTTTAAAATTTTTCTTTTTCCTTGTGTCTTCCTTTCTGTGATGCTGTTTGACAAACTTTATGAATTTTTTATCTATATACTCTTGTATTTTCATGATTTCTGGGCCCTGCTGGCTTGAAACCACTCTGCTCACTCTGAGGTCACTGCTGTGGTAGAGGCTTGTGCCCAGAACACCGCGGCGACTCTACCATGGAGGCTGTTGGTCAGGGCCTGGGGACTTTGTGGAGGGAAGAAGAGAAGCCAAACTTCAACTATCTTCCTTCTCTGTCACACCCCTTAAAGCAGGCTATCAGATAATCTTCAGAGAGGGGCCAAAGTTAAGGCAGCAGGGCTGATCAGACCAGCTGAATCATTTTTATTAGGGATAGAATTTCTTTCTTCTAACTTATCCATTCCCTGCCCCAGGTCATACTCCCTCATTATTTCTTCTTTTCCTGAAGTGTTCTAACATGTCAGCCCACACCGATATTTTCCTTCTCTCAAGGGTACTCCTACAATGCTTATCTCTACCATCGATCTTGGCACTGAATCATAGAGTGTCTTGTATTATTTAACTTTCTTGAAAGTAATCTTGTCTTTGAAACATGATTAGCAGCTTTAGGACAGTAGAGTACACATCTTCTGTGGATTTTCAGTAGTACCTACAAACAACTCTCTGTTTAGAATAGGCCTTTAATAAACATTTTGCCAATTTTTCTGTGAAATCAAATTTCTGCTCAGCTATTCCTTTTTCTCTTAGTTCCAACTCACTATTTTTGTTCTGTCAACCTGTTTCACAAAGAAGGATGTAAGAAAGTGTTTTGCAGGTCCCTGAATTTTATGTATTGGTTGCACTGCAACTAAGAGCCATAACTCTTCTTCAGACTCTTTTTTTTAGATTGTCCTTTTCGAATTTGCATAATTTAGAAGGTTAATATAGTAGTTGTTGGCTGACAAAAGTTGCTGCCCAGGATTTCCACATCTGGCATTAAAGTAAATTATAAATTCGCATCTAAAGGATCCCTCTGTCACATGCACTAGATCTTGGATGAATTAAGGCATGTGTATAAATATATGTATTTAAATTTTATTTCCCAGTGATTTGTTAATAGTATATTGCTCTTGTAGCTGGGACTTCATTAAATTTATACTCTAATAATATTTTTTAGATTTCTTAGGAATTTCTACACAGTCATGTTGTCTGAAAATAAAAACCATATTACTTATTTTATGTTCAACCTTTGTCCTTTCATTTCTTTTTCTTGCTTTATTACATATTGGAATATCAAATGTTATTACAGTATCAAGTAGAAATAATGAAAGTATCTCTCCTTGCATACATTATTTTTAATGTATTGGTTGATTAAAAGGACAATGATTTGAAAATTAATCAGGCAGCTGAAGGAAAATGCAAAAACTGAGTTTTCTGTAGAAGCAAATGCCAATACCAGTTCTCAGAGTGGTAAAGTAAACTGCCATTCAACAGAATACACATTTTTCACAAGTTTACAAAGAGCATTCAGCAAGATAGACCATATTCTGGGCCATAAAACAGACTTCAACAAATCTGAAAGAGTACAAATTGTGCAAAAAATGTATTCTCAGACCATAATGGAATTGAACTAGAGATTAATAACAGAAAGATAGCTGGAAAAATCCTCAAATATTTGGAGATTAACAACACATTTCTAACTTACACATGGATCAAAAAAATAAGTTTCAAGAGAAATAAAAAATATTTTACTAAATGAAATTACAACTTATCAAATCTTTTTAAATGATTGAGTTTTTACTGCTTTATTTATTTTTTAAAGGTGTTATTCATTTATTTATTTTTAGAGAGAGGGGAAAGGGGAGATACATCAATGTGTGGTTTCCTCTCATGCGCCCTCTACTGGGGACCTGGCCTGCAACCCAGGCATGTGCCTTGACTGGGAATCGAACTGGTGATCCTTTGTTTTGCAGGCCAGCACTCAGTCCACTGAGCCACACCAGCCAGGGTGCAGCTTATCGAATTTATGGGGACAGTGAAAGCAGTATTTAGAGGGACATTTATAGCATTGAATTCATATATTATAAAATAAGAACTAGTCTAAGCTCTACCTTGGGAAACAAAAATGAAGAACAATGTAAACTTAAAGCAAGAATAAAAAAATCATTAAAACTTGTAGCAGAAGTCAATGAAGTTGAAAATAGGAAAACAATAGAGACTGTAAGTGAAACCATAGACTGATTCTTTGAAAAGGTCAATAAAATTGGTAAACATTTAGACTGGTTAACAAAGAGAAAAAGAGAGAAGACACAAATTACAATATCAGAATTGAAAAAGGGACCATCACTACAGTTTCTATAGACATTAAAAGGATAATAAAAAGATACTATGAATTACTCAATGCCCACAAATTTGATAATTAATGGGCAAATTTCTTGAAAGACACGTTCTACCAAAATTCACACAAGGAGAAATAGATGACTTAAATAACCCTATATTTATTAAAGAAATTGAATTTAGAGCAAAAAATATGTTCTTAAAAGAAAAAAATCCAGGCCCAGATGCCTTTACTAGTGAAGCCTATCAAATATTTAAGGGGGAAAAAAAAATGCCACTTCTGCACAAACTGTTCTACAAAATTGAAGGTGAGAGAATACTTATCAATTCATTTTTTGAGACCAGCATTACCATTATACATAAACCAAAGGCATAACAAAAAAAAAAAAATCTTTAAAATCCCAGCATCTGTCAAAGTGGCACCATTCCTGAGATATTCATCACCTGTTGCCTCCCTCTCTACAGTTCTTTTGAAAAGAAGTTCTCTTGACCCAGGACTTGACCTTTAAATGGCCTCAATGGTACTACATGATTCCTTTTTTCCTGGTTCCAGATGTTTGGACCCAAGGGCAGCCATTTAATTTAAAGCTGTTGGCTGATCGGAAAAGATGCATAGGAACCCAATTAGATGACCTTCTTAGGAGGTCAACCTAAGAGACCCAAAGGAAAAGATGAGCTGGTGGGATCTGAGAGTGGAGACCCATATTGACTAAGCCAAGATGGTCTATATGTTTAAGAAATTGAATCGGTAATTCATAGATATCTTCCAAAGAAAAGAAAGCACCAAGTCCAGATGGTTTTTCTGGCGATATCCATCAAACATACCAATTCTCTTCAATCTCTTCCAGAAAAAAAATCAGAAGGAACACTTCCTAAATCATTTTATGAAGCCAGCATTACTCTAATACCAAAACCAAGAAAGGAAAACTACAAACCATTGCCTGTTATTAACATAAATGCAAAAATACTAAAAAATATTAGCAAATAAAATCCAACAATGTATAAAAAGTATTTTATACCAAATGAAGAGGAATTTGTTTCAGTTATATAATACTGGTTCAGTATTCAAAAATTGGTTATGATAATCTGTCACATCAACAAGCTAATAAAGAAAAATTACATAATATCTATACATACAGAAATAACATTTCACAAAACCAAAAACCCATTCATGTTTAAAAAAGTTTCAGCAAAGTAGAAATAGAGGGGGACTTCCTCTTCATCTACTGTAAACCTATAGCTAACATCATGCTTAATGGTGATAAATTAGATGCTTTCTTTTGGGAACAAGGCAAGATATTTCCTCTTGCCAGTCCTGTTCAACATTGTACTGGAAGTCTTAGCTAATGCAATAAGAAAAGAAAAGAAAATAAAAGGCACACAGACTGGGAAGGATGAAATAAAACTGTCTTTGTTCATCGATGACGTGATAGTCTAGGTAGAAAATCCCTAAGAATTCACCAACCTTTCCCCCAAAACACAATACTCTCTCCCCCCAAAATCTCCTGGAACTATTAAGTGATTATAGTAAGGTTGTAGGATACAAGGTTAATATACAAAAGTCATTTGTTTTTTTATACACCAGCAATGAACAATTGGAATCTGAAACAAAAATTATTTACATTACCACAAAAAGAGAAATACTTAGGTATAAATCTAACAAAATGCGTGCATGATCTTTATGAGGAAAACTATGAAACTCTGATGAAATAAATCAAAAGAGAACTTATAAGATATTCAATGGATAAGAAGACTCACTATTGTTAAGATTTTGTTCTTTTCAACTTGATATGTAGATACAGTGTAATCTCAATCAAGATTCTGATAAGTTGTTTTGTGGCTATAAACAAACCAAGCCTGAGGTTTATATGGAGAGGCAAAAGACCCTAAAGAATCAACACAATATTGAGAAGAACAAAGTTATAAAACTGGTGGCACTCAACTTCAGAACCTACTGTGAAGTCACAGTAATCAATACATTGCGTTATTGGCAAAGGAATAAATGAATAAGTCAAGGGAAGAGAGAGCCCATAAATAAACTCACGCAAATATAGTCAAGTGATCTTGACAAAGGAGCAAAGGCAGTAATGGAAAAATGATAGTCTTTTTAACAAATCATGCCAGAACAACTAGACACCTACATGCAAAAAAGGAATCTAGACACTAACTTTACACCTTCCACAAAAATTAACTCAAAATAGACCATAGATATAAATGTAAAATGCAAAACTATAAAACCCCTAGGAGATAGCATAGGAGAAAATATAGATGACCTTGGGTTTGGCAATGCGTTTTTAGATACAACACCGAAAACATGATCCATGAAAGGAAAAATTCATATATTGGGCTGAAAAAAACCCTTTTGATCTATAAAGACACTGAAAGAGAATGAAAAGCCAAGCCACAAACTGGGAAAAATATTTGCAAAACACATATCTGATGAAGGACTTGTATCCAAAATATATAAAGAACTTTTTAAAATTCAACACTAAAAAACCAAACAACTCACTTTAAAAATTGGGCAAAAGATCTAAGACACCTCACCAGAGAAGATATACAGACAGAAAATAAGCATGTAAGAAGATTCTCAACATCATATGTCATTAGGAAATTTCAAACTAAAATGAGTTGCCACTATGTACCTATTAGAATGGCGAAAATCCAAAAAATTGGCAATAGCAAATGCTGACAAAGATGTGAAGCAACAAACCCTCTTATTCATTGCTGGTGGGAATGCAGAGTGGTCCCCCTCACTTTGGAAGACAGTTTGGCATTTTCTTATAGACCTAAGAACAGTCCTAACATGTGATCCAGCAATCAGTCTCCTAGGCATTTACCTAAATGAATTGAAAATTTATGTTCATCAAAAACCTGCACATGACTGTTAGTAGCCACTTTAGGCATAATTTCCCCAAACCAGAAGCAGCCAAAATGTCCTTTAGAAAGTAAATGAACAAGCCAACTGTAGTGTATCAATGCACTGGAATATTATTCAGCATTCAAAAAATGAGCTAGCAAGCCACAAAGAAACATGGAGGAACCTTAAATGCAAATTGTTAAGTGAAAGAAAGTAGTTTGAAAAAGATTACCTGCTGTATTATTCCAACTATATGACATTCTGAAAAAGGCAAAATGATGGAGACAGTAAAAAGATAAGTGTTTGTCAGAGGTTTAGGGGAGGGGGTTGGGGGACTGGGTGAAAACAGTGAAGGGATTGAAAAACAACTCATAGAGACAACAACAGTATAGTGATTACCAGAGGAAAAGGAAGATGCGGGGGAGTGAGGTAGAAGAGGGTAAAGGTGGAATAAATGGTAATGGAAAGAGGCTTGACTTTGGATGGTGAACATACAACACAATATATAGATGATGTATTATAGAATTGCACACTTGAAACCTATATATTTTATTAACCAATGTCACCCAATAAATTCAATAAAAATTTAAAAAAAGA
Organism: Mormoops blainvillei; assembly: GCA_004026545.1. Lineage (NCBI taxonomy): Eukaryota > Metazoa > Chordata > Mammalia > Chiroptera > Mormoopidae > Mormoops > Mormoops blainvillei. The sequence goes on along the minus strand of PVJD01002971.1, from coordinate 53,991 downwards.
AAGAAAAACTGATTTAGCCATTCATCAGAAAAAAATAATATTCTCAAAATATTTTTTAGGGTTACAGTTTTTAGCCTACAGAGGTATATTTCTTTTAAATGGTTTTGAATAAGAGCCAGATGCATGTACCAAGGTGCTGCATGAGAATTTCATTAAAAGTTGTCTCACAAGCTATTGCTTATTAGAGATTGATGCCTACATGTAGAATTAGCATTGAAACCCAAACCAAAAAATAAAGTCATGCAAACATGTCATACACCTTCCATGAGGATTATTCAAAAAATGTATCTCTATTGACAAGGGTGTTTCATGAAGTAAACACGGGCTCTTAATTTTGAAGAAAAAACATCATATGAAAAAAAACCTTGAAAACATAGTTTACATACTTTACATATGATGAATGACATAACATCTAAAGAGAGAACAATTTATTATTTATTGTTTCATCTCTGATTCAATGAAGACATTCAGTGTTTATCAAAACTAGTGAAACTGATAGAGCTGGAGTTTTTTCTTTTTTTATGTATAAATATTATACAATCCACCAACCTTTAAAAATTCAGTTTTCTTTAAACATTACATGCATCTTGAAACCATATTACAAGAAAAAAATAACCTTTGTGTGTGAATATATTTCATGAGAAATATGCCAACATTTTTTAAGTTGAAAATTACACTGTGTATTTGTACTTAGTAGTGGCATGAATAGTCTCTTTTATTAAGAATTGGACAAAAAATAAGTAGTACTCATTTATTACAAACTATACAAGAGAACCTGCAGAATAAAAAAGAAAGAAAGAAAAGGCAAATCATCAACAAAGGTGATAATCAGAGACTTACAGCAGAGTTCTTATAAATACCATTACATAATAGAAAATATTAGAATATCCTCAAAGTAGTGTGAGAAAGTAATCATCTTCTGGGGATATCTTTTGGGAATGAGGGTGCAAAAATATATGTTCAGACTTGAAACTTGATCCCCAATAAATCTTTACTAAGTGAAGTTTTAAAGAAACACGAGAATAAAAAACTTCTAAAAATTTTTCTGCATAAATAATTTTATAACAAATTCTTGGAGGAAACAATTAGATTTAGTGTCCTAAAGACCTTGTAATTATTTGAGAGGAATGTTAAGATATGTATTAACTTTAGAGTTCAAGTTGTTAAATATGCATGATAAAATATGATGAACAACCAATAAAAGAATAGAAATACAGTGCACAACTTCCAAACCAATACGAGGGGGAAATTGAATTGTAAAATGAACAATGGCAAACATTAACTTGAAAGAAGAGGCAAGAAAGAAAGCAGGAATAAAATAAAGCAAGACAAATAGAAAACATCAAGTCCAGCTATCACAATAACTATAATCACAATAAATACAAATGTATTAAACGTGTCAATTAAAGGACAAAAATTTTCATATTGAATAAAATAAAATCTAATCATTATTTAAAGAGACATATAAAAATGAAGATGTAATTAAGATTAAAAGGATGAGGAAAGCTATATTAAGAAGATACTAAAGAAAAACCGAGGTAGCTTTACTAATATTAAACAAAATAGATTTTAAGAGACAAAACTTCATCAGTAACAAAGAGGGTCATTTCATGTCAGTAAATGGTTCTATTTTACCAGAGAATGTTAATGGTTACAAACTTACATTCACTAAGAAAATAATCTGAAATTTATAAAGATAAAAGTAATGGAGCTAAGGGATCTACTGACAAATCTAAAGTGTGAGACTTCAACACATTTTTTCAACACATGAAAAAAATATTAATGAAGATCAAGATGATCTGAACAATGCACTTCACGAGATTGATGTAATAGATACATTTAGAAACCTCTACCTAATAATTAGTCCATAAAGACAAGAAAAAGAAAACCTGTAACTAAGAATAAAAAACTTAAAAATTCAGGATAGTGGGTACCTTTAGTGGAAAAGTGGGTCAAGCAGGAGACTGGGATCAAGAAGAAACACACAAGGAGCTTCAGTGATTTTAATAACATTCTAGTGTTTGAATGGTGTGTTCATTATGTGCTTTAATATAATGCATGTTAACTCACGTATATGTTACCTATATTGTTTTGTATATATTAAACACGGTATAAGAAAATTCTACTGCCCAAATATATTCTTAATTTTTTAATGTGTTTCAGATTTAATTTTGGTGCGGGAGGTAGTATATTTCCAATTATATTAGAAAAGGTGTTAGACAATGATTCATGTCCTCTTCCAGCAGACATTCCATTCCAGTTAACATTAATTAAGTACTCAACACATTCATTATGTCTTTTAATACCAAGAGCTACCTATAAAATGTCCATGGACAGTTCTTCACAATCACAGAAAAAAAGTTAAGTTTATGAGCTAATCCATCTGTCCCTCTTAGAAACCTAGAGCAGACCAAGGACCTTCTTTTATGGGTCATCTGCTCTTTTGCTTGTGGTTAGAGCATCACGGAATTATATAATGTTATATGTCGATGTTTGTATTACCCATGAAGAAACTGAACAGGCTGAAATAACTTAGCTAGAGTCAGACATCTTTGCTTTCAAAGAGCTCCAGAGCAGAAAAGGTTACATAGTCCTGATACCTACTCTGAAATTCAGTTAATGCAAAGCAGAATTTTCTAGTTTCTCATACAGTCATTAACAGTTATTTTAATTGAAATAATTTATAAATTTAAAAGGAATAATTTTGGCAGCATTGGGCCATATTTTAAAGCAGAGCTTGAATTATTTTGTCACAAACTCACATTTAATGATGAAATTTTGTGAAAAGGTATTAAACCTTCATTCTTCATTTAATAAATTTGTTTTCATCATTTGTAGTATGAAAGATAGGCACCAGGGCAACTCTAACCTTTCCCTTTTTTTCACTCTTTAGTTTGAAATAATTTCACATTTACTTTTAAAAGTTTCAAAAATAGTGCAAAGAATTCCTATGTTTATTCCATCCTTCCTAATCCAAAGAGCTTATTCAAATCCCACCAATTGTCCCAATAATATATTTTTTCTAGTTCAGAACCAATCCACAGTTACATGATTCATTTATTTTTATGTATCATTAGTGTCCTTTATTTTGGAACAGTGTTTTAGGCTTTCTTTGTCTTTCGTGACCTTGGCACTTAAAAAAAGTAAAAAATTAAGGCCATTTATTTTGTAGTGTGTGCCTTAATTTGGATTTGCCTGATAATTTCCTCATGATTAAATTCAGATTATGCCTTTTGAGTAAGAATACCACAGAAAGATCTGTGTCCTCAGTAGATCATATGAAGAGCACATGAAATCAATTTGCCCCATCACTGGTGACATTAACTTTGATCATTTGATTAAGATGCTGTCTGCCAATTTTCTTCAATGCACAGTGACTCTTTTTTCTTTGTCATTAATAAATATCTTGAGGGGAGATAGTTTTGAGACAACACGAACACCCAAATTTTCATTATACTTTTGCTCACTGAGTTTACCATCTGTTGATGATTTTTGCCTAAAGTAGTTATAACTGTTGTTAGACAAATAGTGATGATCTAATTCCATTATTCCTTCACTGCTGTTAGTTGAAATTTTACTGTGAAGAAGAACTTTTCCTTATTTGTTTAGTTATTCCTAATTTATCTAGTTATTCACCTAAAAATTTTACATCAGTTTGGACTATTGGATGCATTTTTCATTCTAGGAATAGTAATTCATTCATATTATTACTTATTTCGTTGTTTAAATGATCCCATTATTGGCTTTTGGGAGCCCCCTCATGATGGCTTCTGTGTACTTGTGATATGTCCCATCAATTTTTGAATGTCTACTTGACTTCTGGCACCACAATAGCCTGGGATCGTTTTGTGCTTCCCTACCACAGCCCTGAAATACACTGTTTCTCCAAGGAGCACTGCTCAGAGGGGAATGCCTCAGACAGCATTCAGAACTTTTGAAATGACTCGGAGAAGCTGAAAACCTTCAAGTCTTGTGGAGGCATTTGCTATCCTGTGTACCAGTAATGTTGTCAGTACAAGTTTTTTAATTGTCATACTATATGGCTGGGTCTACAAAATCAGTAACATGGTAAAAATGTAAAATATTTTAATCTTTATCACACCAGGAGAAACAGTCATCACATTTACCATTTGGGACCAATAGACTCTCTATGTTTTTAAAATTTTAAATTATTTATGAAAAGTTTACAGAAGTAAATAAACATATAGCAAAACCAACAAAATAAGAATTTAAGCACAGCAAACCAAAGTGTTCTGGTTTCAGAGATAAATGTACCTGAAATAGTCAATACCCTTGAGTGCACCTATGTGTTCATCAGCTTTCTTCTCTGAAACGTGACATATTAACCTCAGAAATACTGATTCCAGATTTTAAACACATTTCTAGTAGATAATAACATTATTTCTTGTTTTTCTTGCATGTGCCTTATCACAATGTAATAGTATTGAAAAGTTGGAAGGTTCATCATTTCATAGGAAAGAGGATGGCCAACTTTTTGTTTCATAATTACAAAAACATTTTTATTTTTAGTTTTATAACCATAAATTAGATTGATCAATCCAATGAACTTTTAAAATTTTTTGTATCTGTCCTTTCAGTCACCTTTGTATATAGACCTACCTTCAGCATTTGTCCATTAATGAATCATAACAAGTAAATTTTTATCCACATATATCATAAAAGATAAAATAGTAGTCACATATCCTTTTTTCAAAATAAGATGCTCCAGGTTTTTGTTACAAAATAATACACGATTAAGTCCTTCCAGATGAATGACTGGTTAGAATATCATATTTCCTTTTTATGTTTGTAAATATACTGTTTGCTCTTTGATTTTTTTAATTTAGAAAATTTATTTATCCTAAAGACTCATGGTCCAAGATTTTGCTCATTCAGTTAATCTAATTCTGTCTGTCTGCTTCATCTCCTGACTCATCTAAAAACTGTGAAATGTCTTTGTTAATTTTCTTCTCTTTCTCATTATGAATGGACATGAAAGATTCTGAATTCTTAACTGTGTTTAATGAAAGCTAAAAAGAATATGACAAAGATGGTGTCTTGAGACTTTTAAAAAAATATCCTTTTGAAAGATGATACATTATTTTGGACGATACAATAAGAAAATCAAAGGTGATGAAATAGTGATGATGTGCTTATTTATTCATGTCTAGTATTTTTTGCTTCCTTATTATTTTGGGATTTTTTTAGTGTGGTTGGAAATAATTGCTGAGTGATGATTAAATAGCTTCTAGGATGATGAAATGGCAAAATATTTCAAGATCTAGGAAAAGATCACTAAGATTCCATAATGTATCTTAGATTTATAAAATGATCAATGGACCTAAATGCTAATAGTAAGAAAATGAGTTTTATTCTATTAAAAGTAACTAATTTTTTCTTTAAATTTTGGAAGACCTCTAAGGAACAATGTCATGAAATATCAATCCTTACAAATAGTTAGAACTGCTCAACCAGGAAGCTAAAAAACTAAAATTAGATTGTGCTGATATTCCAAAGATTAAGAAGTGGATAGAGCGGATAAAAGAAATGAGGAGTATGGGCAGGACCCCTTGTTCCATAAACCCGATAATACTCTAAATGTGAATTCTAGACGCGAATCTGGATATGATGAGCTGTGAACTGGTAGGAAAGTTGTTAAATGGAGTCACAAGAGAACTAGACTGGGAGTCCAAGGACTGTAGCTCTAATTTAGGCTAGACATTAGCTAACGAGTTGTGTTTCTTTGAGCTGAGCAACCCTGAGAGCCATGGTAGAGTGGAAAGAGCAATGGACTTTGCATTGATGCCACCATAAGAACCTGCTTCTTAGGACTCTTAACTTTCTGGTCTCCCAGTTGTCTCATTTTTTTTGTAGAGATAATAAAATCCTGCTTCTAGGGTTGTTGTATTTAATGAACTACTAGAGACTCTAAGACTCTGCTTGGGAGGCTGTAACTCTAGCCCTCTTTCCGCTCCTGTGTCTAGAAGTAGCTGAGCATTTACTGAATAAATGAATACATTATGTTAAGTATGTTTATAGATCACATATTAAAATTAAAAAATGTATGAAATTAAAATCTCATTGTGTTTGTGCTTAATACATTGGTATTAAGTGCTATACAGATTTAAGGTCTTTTTTCCCTTTATCTTAAAAAGCCTTTGAGAAAAGAAAACTCCTTCAATGCAAACTCATTGTTATATCAAATCCAGGAAAAAAGCAAAGCTTTGAAATAATCTAGAACTTACTATTTAATATTGTAGCTGTACACTCATTTAGCCTCATCTGTGATTATTAAAATGGCAGGCGATAACAAGTCAGCTGATCATTGTATTTGTTCTAAGTTGGCTGACTGACTGACTCATAAGTTCAGAAATTTTCATTGTCATGCCATAAGCATGTAGAATAGAATACCTCTGTGTATTCTTTGAGCTTTCATAGTCTAAAATTGTTAGTTTGGGTTTCTCTCTTAATTTCAATATGAATTTTAAAATTTCTTTGTCTATATTTTCCCTTCTCTTTTAACTCATGTCTTACAAATCTTCTGAGAATTTGACCTGAATAATTTCTTAAATCATTAGTCTCTTTGCCATTTTATTAAAATCTTCATTTTTTATGTAAGGCAACCAAGGCTCTTAAGAAAGCCTACAGAGACCAATTTAAAAGTTGTAGACCTTTTCCCTTTGCTAAGCCATGTAGCCTAACCAGCAAGGGGAAAGAAAACTAACTGGGATTTAACTTGTAACTTAATTCACTAGTTAGTTTGGGCAGAGTCATTGCTCAGTTCAGGGTCTGACTGTAAATTAAGTAAATGCTTATTGCAGCAGCTTTCAAGTTTCCTTTGTGAAGACATTTATGTCTCTGACAGAAGCTAGGACCGAAGGTCTCACCACTGTCAGCTTAATCCAGAATTTACTCCTTACAGGTATTGACCAAAGTTTGGACGATCAGTAATTTTTTCTCAGCCTCAGTGTATGTTTTGTATGTTTATAAGACTCTGTTCTTTCATTCTTGTTTGGCTCTCTCCCTGGCTGACGGGTTCACTATATTTAATCTTTGGATGACACTGAGGTAAAAAATATTATAGAGGAAGTTCCTGAATTGGTGGTGAAGCTGGACTACATACTGTTTAAGGGTCACTTAGAGCTCTTCAAATTCTGTACTTTAATTATATACCAGCAAGCATATAGAATAAGTATGACTACGATGATACTTCCATAACAGTTTGCCATTGAGTGGCTTCCTATCACCTGTCTCACCGATTCCATTCTGCTGTCTGCTCCTTTAGATTTTTATTAACAATGAGTGGCAGAACTCCGAGAGCGGGAGAGTGTTCCCTGTCTATAATCCAGCCACAGGAGAACAAGTGTGTGAAGTCCAAGAAGCAGACAAGGTATGTCCTTCTTACACAAAAAATTACCTATGCGATTGCTTCCCAGACTCCACCACCTTTTTCATAAGAACAGATGTTTCTTCCTTTATCTGGAGTGTTGTCTCTCTTCAGTTGTGCCTCTTTCTCTCTAACAGGCAGATATAGACAAAGCAGTGCAGGCAGCCCGCCTGGCTTTCTCTCTTGGTTCGGTGTGGAGAAGGATGGATGCTTCAGAAAGAGGACGTCTGTTGGATAAGCTTGCAGACTTGGTGGAACGCGACAGGGCAGTTCTTGCAGTAAGTCGCCTAAGAAAACATTGTCTTTACCCCAAATTTACCTTTCCACTGAAATTTAGATTCCTCAGTTTTTCTGAAAACATGATGTGAAGCAACCTGGGGAACAAGCTGAGGAGTATGTAATACACATGAAAAATGAGAGATGTCTGGCTTTCGCGGTCAGGTAGGGGAAGTGGAGGACCAGCTAAGCGTCTCTTCCTACTGAATTTTGAAGAACAAAACCATATCTTCCTATGACTGGTAAGGACCTTCCTACCTTCTTCCAACCGTTGACAAACAAAACAAAACAGTTAAACAGCAGGAGATTCACCATGCTCTTTGGAGAAAACCAACGCCAAATGATTCACTTCAGAATCAGAACGGACAGTTTTTACCTCCCTGGACTTAACTCCTCCTGACTGAAGAGAAACCTTCAGAAACACAGGGCATGATGTGCACTTCTGGTGCAGTTCCTCTCCCTTGGTTCTTCTGCCACTTTCAGCAACTCTCCTTCACCCAAACAATCCTTTTCTCACATAAGAAACCTACCCTCTCCCTATGGTTTTTGGTTGTCTCTGCTGTTTTTAAAGTAGAAGTCATTTTGTTAGAGAGTACTGACTTTTTGGAAGGAACTGGCACATGGGTGACCCACAGCTGATCAATTAATATTTAGGGCATCATTGTTCAGTCAGGGCATTCAAACCATGAAAGCTAAATCCCACTGTCTGCTTGGGACAGCAGGTCACTGTGGGGCTTGCTTTGGGAGGGGAGACATCAGTACCCTCCCCAGTGTCACTTCTGCCATGGCTTCTCCCTCCTATCATTCTCCCAGGAGTCCGTTCCAAGTATGGGAGCAGAAATGAATCCTTTACAGAGATGGTTTGGAATCCTAGCTATATGTAACATTTATTTGTCTATAACAACGTTTTCTAGTCTGGTACTTCAAAGAGGTGTTTATACATATTGTGAAGAAGGTGAAATGGCTCCTCCGTGGAGATTCATAAGACACCAAGCATATTAAAGACTCTGGAAAGCCCTACCCAGTGTTTCTCAAACTTATTTAAGTAAGCCTTAACATTATTATTATTATTATTATTATTATTATTATTATTATTATTATTATATTTGGCTAACCTATCAGTACCATGCAAAACTGACTTCTTTGGCATACCTGGGGAATGCTAGTCCCCATGCTTGCCTCTTCCCTGGATTGTGATTTCTTTGAGACTGAAAATTGTATTTTATTTTTTAAAAAATTCTAGCACAGTGTCTGGCATAGAAATGATCAGTGGGAGGTACACTGATGGTCTGTAAAGGACAGTTTGATTAAAATGTGTACAATGTGTACAGCATCAGATTAACAATATGTACTAGATGATGATATATTAATAGTTTGTTTTTACAGTTATATTTTCACATCGTAAAATTGAAATGCCATTCTTTTTCTGACATATGTCTCATTGTGATTCTTAATAGATAATGGTTATGAACATAAAACCCAGCCCTCAAGTTTTTACAAAAATCCAGCCTTCAAGTTGGCATTCCTACTTTTAAAGGTACTTTTAAACATGACCAAGACGTGACAGGAGAGAGTTTTAATGAGAAGTAGTCTCTGGACTATAGGGGAGTTCTCGACTAGGGAACTGAACTTAATTTAACACTGTATTCAAGGAAAGAGTTGAAAATAAACCTACGCTGGCAACTCTCAGGGGGTTTGGCTGGTGTCAGTAGCTCACAGGGACCATTTAGATGGCCCAGATTTGGGTCATTGACTCTCTTCCACTCCACTGTGTAGGTGATTCTATGCTAGACATGGAGAACATAATGCTCATCTCCTGAACACACAGAGAAAGTGCTAGGAAGTAATTTGGTTCCCTTTATGTAACAAAGACGAACCAATATTGCAGTGATAAGTGTTGTAGCATGGTATTTTAAAATGAGCTTCATCTTATATACATAGTAAATGGATAAACTGCACTGTAAATAATAGTATTTTCATGTCATTGAACGGAGAATATTTTTAGTTTTGTCAGCACTCAGTTTTTACACTAGTATGTGTTATAAAATGTCCTTATAGAGAAGGACATGAGATTACAGTTTTTATTTCATTAGTTCCATTTGTAACACCTTTAATATTTCTCAGGTCGAAATCCTCTTCTCATTTCAATGTGTTTGCAGTTCTTTGTTATCGATTTAACCACTTTAGGAAAATGTGATTAAAATAACATTTATAATCTAAAACTGCTTAATATCTCTATTTTTATTAAATGAACCACATACTTCATTCTTAATAGATAACGGTTGTTAACATAAATATTTACAAAAAACCAGCCCTGAAGTTGTTAAAACCTGAGCTTCCCTAGAGGAGATCTTGTTTATTTGGTGGCAATAAATAAACCCACTGTGAACCATGGATATTCCATTTCTCAGCAGGGGTCTTGGCAGCTGTGGAAAACGTTTTATATTCTCATCAGTTGCATAAAAGCCCATATCCCTGTTCTTCTTTATGGATTCAGTTTACTGGTGGAGACTCTGAAAAATCCCCCCAAAGCTCTTATCATTAATATAACAGAAGCCGGTTTGACAAACTGTATTTCTTTATCATCAGTTGAAGAAGTCCTGTGTTTATGTATGTGGATAGCGATTGCTGAAGACACACAGGCACAAGAACATGCACATATATATTCATTGTGGTTTGTACTGGAAACTAAACTAAACTGGCAGCACTAAAATCTTCGTGTTTGAGAAATCACAGTTGACCAAGTATGCATCACTGTTCATATTCATCAGTATTCTCTTGCCTTCTTTTTCCTTCTGCTTCAGAAATTATTTAGCATATCACTGCAAAGTTCTCTCTGTTTCTTTTCCCACAGACCATGGAATCCCTCAATGGTGGCAAACCGTTCCTGCAAGCTTTTTATGTGGATTTGCAGGGGGTCATCAAAACCCTTCGGTATTATGCAGGCTGGGCTGATAAAATTCATGGGATGACCATTCCTGTAGGTACGTAAAGCCTGAGTATGTTGAAAAAGGAAACCCGAGACTCCACCAGGAACACACTTTCACCACCAAACACAAACGGCACTCGCAGAGAATACAGTTGTGAGCGCACTTAAGCAGAACTGAACAAAGAACCAAGCAAATCACATCACTCTGATAATGCCCCTATCTCTTTATGTAGACAGCTCACAGGTAAGTGCAGGGTCCAGCCACTTACACTGATGTGTCAGTCAACCCACGGAATAGGCTTGGCCTGTCAGCTGCTGAGTGCTCAGCGCTGTGCTGGGTTAGGTTCCAGTGGTGTGGAGGGGCCTTGGGCTTGGGAAGTCAGGGAAGATTTTGAGAAGGAATTTCAGGAGGGAAATGTAAGATCTACTTGTTTGGAGGGAAATATGTTAACAGTCATTTTCTCTTGGTGGTGAGATTATGGATGATGTATTTCTTTTGAAAAAGGATTTTTCTGTATTGACCGTGAATTACTTTCACAATCTATGAAAACAAAAACACCCCGACACCTTTTTCTTTTTTAAGTCACATGGCTTAGCCGATCAGTGCTGCATTCCTTTAAAGGAGAGGGAAAATATCTAAACTAAGTTAGTTGGTGGAAAGTTCTTGATCAGAGCATGAATATTAGGGATAGCTAATATCATACTGAGAACTTGCCCAGCACCCCTAAGGGAAGGCAATATTATTAACATCCTCACTGACAGGGGAGGAAACTGAGGCCTAGAGAAGTTAGAGAGTTTTTTCTAAATAACCCAGCAAATAAGTTATAGAGCCAAAATTTTAACATTAGAGGCTGGTGACTCACTTCACTAGAAGATCTGTTTTACATAATGGGTGGAAGAGAGATCATGACAGCAAAGAGACTGACAGAAAGAGCTTTGTGGATATTGGGAGTGATGAGTAGATATTGGGAAAGAAAATACATGTTTATTGAGTGGCTCTTGGATGCTGCTAAGTACTGTGCCAGGTACTCTACTTGGGTTCCCCAGAAAACAGCCTACTTTCCCTGTACATACTAGGAAGAGTGAGAAGTGATGTTGGGAACTTGGCAGTACCCTGTGAGGGCCTTCCTGGACGGAAGAGGATTGATCTGTAAAAAGGGGAGGGTTGGCTGGTAGTGCAGAGGGCTTAAGGCAGTTCTTCCCAAGCTTTACTGTGTGTATGTGCCACCTAGGATCTTCTTCATGCAGTTCCTGATTGACTAGGCCTGGGGGTGGGGCTGAGATTCTGATTTCCACACCAGCTGCCAGCTGATGCCTGGGCTGCAGGTCTTCTCCTTGAGTACCAAGAGGAGGATAGAGGCCAGCACCAAGCAGGTGACTACTCTGATGCCTCATTCAGGCATGGGGCAAGAAGAGAAGTCACAGTGACAGCAGAGAATGGGCAGAGATGAGACTTCAAAGAGCTATTTTAAAATTGCCTCCATGAGTGATGGTGACACGTGGAGTGTTCGTCTTTACAAAATGAGCTTTGAATTACAAGCACCCTCCCCACTATCCAGAGGTTTCGCTTGTTCAGCAGACTTAGAAGGATGGAGAAGATGGCCTTAGGGAGTGTCAGAATTAGTTCGGTCCTGGCTCTGGGAACCTTACAGAACCACTGCTCTCCAGCATCACGTGCAGGGTGTGGGGATGGCCTGAGTAAGGCAGAGTCACTGTTTGGTATGAGCAAACCTGTAGGGGGACCTAGGAATTAAAGCCTTTGTCACAGACAGGACACGTGGCAGCCCTTCTAGGTCGGCCTCCCTTGCTTCCATGCAGAAAGCTAAATTAACAAGATCAAAGGCCCTCATTTTATTTTTTTGCCCCCACCCCAACTGCCATTTTACTATTAAAACAGCAAATGCCTTTCAAGCATTTAAATATCTATTGAAATGTTTTACACATATCTTAGGAATAAGGTGAAACAGAAATCTTCATGCATAAATCTCTAGTTAGCCTAACAATGTCTTGGTTTTCATTTGCTTCTTTAGGAGAGAAGACCCTGATTAGATTACCAGATTATTAAAGTCTCTGCTAATGTTCGATGCTTTACTGTCACTTTCTCTGGCAATAGAAGTGGTTAGTCCACAGCTTCACTGTTGTCCTCTGTTGCTCTTTGGAGATCCTGAGGCCGTTGGCCTAGGAGTTAGAAATACAGGGCTAAGGAAGCAGATTTCACAGTAGCCGTTTCTAAGCCACCTTGACTCATAAACCGGTGTTCAGCCTGTGAAGGAAAAAAAAAGTGAGGAATTTTCTTAAATGCTAAGGAATTTTTTGTTACCCCAATTTTTCTTAAAGTGCATTTAGAGGAATACCAGGAAGAGACTCCCTGTAGGGTCGTATATATGTAGGCTGAGCTCCTAGGAGGCTGGGGTGTGGGATGCAAGAGCCCTCACTGCAACCTCAGACAGATGGAGGCGAATGTGAACCTGGCAGCTTTCCCCTCTGTCCCCGTTTTAGATGCGCTTGGGCTTGGCCGTGGGCTCCTGAGAGTTCAGCCCCGACCTCTTTGGCTAGTTCAGAGCTTAGTGAATGTAGCTGGACTAACCCAGGGGGGTATAGGAGAAGATCAGGGGAAAGAGTGGGTCATTACTATTCACTTATTTATTGTTAAATAATTCATTTGTGTTTGTCATTTGTAACTGCAAAATCTAACGTGAGCTTGATTCTGTGTCTGCATTCTGGGTTTTTCTCCCAATGAAATCTGGAATATAAGAAAACCATTAGCCTTAACCATGAGGTCTTTATTGCGTTACAGGCCTTACTCTATGAAACACTTTGATTTTTTTTTGGAATTATAACGTAAAGGAATAATGCGCTTCATATTTGCATAACACTGAGAGTGTAAAATGTCCTTTCATATACAGGATCTTTGTGGTTGTGTGTGTCATCCTGTGAGACAGGTTGGATTTTAAAAGATACTCTCCCCATTTTACAGGTAAGAAGGTGAGAAAGCAAGGGCCTGGTGTCTTGTACAAGGTCACATCGCTAGTCAGGCCCGACATTCAAACCCAGGGCTCCTCCTGCCTGGCCATCGTGGAGCCTCTTCTTTTGGAGGCCAGACTCCCTGGTGAAGTCTTTAACTCTCTGCAGACTTTTAGATTAATATATAGCTGATTGTCATTATTCATGGTAGTTATGCTCCGTAACATTGCTGTGGACACTGAGTTAGCGAATACTGAACCGTCGCTCCTGGGGGAGACACAGAGATGAAAAGTGCAGCTCCACTTGGTCACCCATAAAAAATAAAGCTCAAAGCTTTTCTTAAATTCAAAACATAGGTCTGCCTTTTCACACCGACTCATACTCCATGGTTCATACAGCTTACCATCTCTGACACTAAAAGGTAAGAGCCAAAAAGAGCGGGAAGAATTATACCGTTGTCTCTTTCACTCCTTCCCGTTTAGGAAGGCAGGTGAGCTACCATGTAATGGGAAGAGCTCTTCCTTCACTCCCTCTGCCAGGTGTCAGCTTCAGCCTCTAGTCATTCACTCATGTCTTCAAATACATTATTTCATTCAACAGATTTTTTTTTTTGAGCACCTGCTATGTTTCAGGTCCTTTGTTAAGCATTGGGGCAAAAAGGTGAGTAAATAAAATGCTCATAGAATAATAGTAAGGGAAACCAGTAAGGAGAGTACAGGCAATGTACAGGCAATTGCAGTACATTGTGGCTTATTCAGATATGGAAGCATGAAGTTCAATGGGACTTCATAGAAGAGGCAAATCCCACCCAGTCTTAAGGCTTCCTGGGGAAGAAGGTGAGATATATAAGATGTCAACCTGAAGGGTAGGTAAGTGAAGACAGAGATAGGGCCATCACAGGTGGTGACAATACTTGTGCAGAGAATGGAGGGAGGAGAATACAGTGTGGTAGTGGATCTGAAAATACAGCCAGATACACGAAGAAGACAGTGGGGCTCTGGGGCTGGGTAAACTGTGCTGCAAGTTTTACACCGTAGCCATGGTGAACCATGAATTACTTGAAATAGATGAGTGCCTTGATCAAAATTTCATTTTAGAAAGAGCACTCTGATGACATGATAGATAATCAGTTGGAGAGGGCAAGTATCTGCTTTTTCTCCCTCTCCCTGTAGGGTAGCCTCCCGCTAGAATATTTGGGAACAGGAGAAAAGGGTTATGGCATGGCCACTTTGGAGCCAACCACTGGACAGCTGCTTCTCCTCCTGACTTGGGAGCTTTTCCCATTCCTCTCCATCACATCCCACTCCAGGCCCACAGCTGGACGGCGTCACAGAGTCAGGGCGTCTCAGTCTCATTCACCAGGGCCTTGATGCTGCTCCCTCTGCAGCGCTGCCCATCATTCCCTGCCGTCATACTCGGTGAACCATTGTCTCTGACCGTACATCCTATGCTCTGGCCCTTCTACTATGGCATCTCCTAATTATAATGATAAAGGATAACCATCACTATGATTTATTGAACACTTTATTTGTGCTCATTATATTATCTCTGAACTCATAGCAGCCCAGCAGGCAAAGTCTTATTTTCCCCATTTTGATTATTTTAAACCTCTATCAAAATCCTCAGCCCCTCTCATGTCCACAAACTCCTAATGACGGAGGAAGAATCAAAGCTTGTTTGCAATTAATGGAGGGGGAAATGGAAGTTAATTGATTTGCATATGCTTTTCCTCTGTAACTAGTGTTGATTTGTGTTGATTTGATAGATTTTGTGATATGTAAGCAGAGAAAATGTAGTTCGTGCTTTAAGCTGAATTCCATCATAAAAATGGCTTTATGATATATTAGCTTATAGAAAAGGTTAAAAAACTGCTCAGGTCATATGTAATTACTTATCCACTTCCATCCCTTTTCAGTTTTACCTGTTAAACCAAAGACTAGGTTAAAAAATAGTCACACATTGACTCAGATCCAAAGGTTTTGCCTTTGACAACTAGATCTAGTTTAGTATTGTCAACGAAGGACATATGATGAGATCTTAGTTTTCACTCTCATTGCCCACTGACAGAGAGGAGCTATTTGCTCTGCCCAACTACAAAGAACCCAGTGTAGTTAGTGAGACCAGAATTTGTGGTTACAGGAAGTCATGAAGTCTGTTTCACACGTAACCTCTTTGAGAGGTTCAAGGCTGACGAAGACCTCAGGGATCTCTAAGGGCAATCTTTTCATTTTTCAGACAAAGAAACTAAGGTCCAGAGAAGGAAAATACGAGGGGTGACCTCCCAGAAAACAGAATTGTCTTCTGGAGGGCGGGCCCATTGTAGTGCAGGCTTCCCCTGCTAGGTGTGTGTTCTAGGAACCCATCTGTATCAGTGTCCCAGCTGGTGGTGTTGTGAGAGGCTGCGTTTGACTTCAGTGAATTTTTTTAATGCTCTTTCAGCGCCTTCGCCCATTTCCAGATGAGTGATTTATGAGCACGCCTGCCCACACTGAGCTCAGTGTCTAGCAGTTTTAGACCAAAAACAACATGATCCTGTGCTGCACCCTCCCGATTCTCCTGATCTCACCCCTAGCGACTTTTTTTTTGTTTGTTTCCCCAAATGAAAAAAGTTCTCAAAGGGAAACATTTTTCCAATGTGGAAGAAGTGAAACAAAAAACAGCAGAAGCTCTAAAAGGCATCAAAATTGACAAATTCAAAAACGTTTTTTGGGCAGTGGAAAAAAGTCTCAATAGGTGTAGTGCATTAGATGGAGAGCACCTTGAAGGTGACTGAAGTTTAAACATATAAGAATAAATACACAATTTTTTATAAATAAATTCTGGGGTTTTTTTACCCCTCTCCATAATGTAAAGTCTGTGTTTGTATAGGTGTTTATAGTTTATCATTATAACTGTAAAATGTTCAACAAAGTCTGTTCAGTGTCACAATACATAGGAATCAGCTGGGGGCATAATGGAATAGTTCAGTGTAGGCGATGTAATTGTTTAATCCTGCAGTAATCAAAAGGGTTTCTAGCTCCTCCAGAGGTAATTCTGTGCACAGATTAGAGATCAGAAAATGGCCTCCTGTTCACTGAGTTGTGTTACAGATTTTCATGCTATCAAATAAACTCATTTTTAGTGTGACCAGGTATATAAACTGGGCTGCAGTTCTTGAAATACTCTTAGTATTGTAGTTGAGAGCTAGTTCTTGAGGTCCATTTTGGATAAATTCCTCCTCAGTTTCTGGCACATTTGAGATTTTTCTGATTTCATTGATCATACACATTGCCCAATTATATTCTGTCTAGTTTTTGTATAGACTGTGCCAATGTCAGATATTATGAGAATAAAAATTCTGTCAAAAATTTTTTTCAAGTACCTATAAAATCTGCTTTAGAAAAGTAATGCTTGCCTGGAATGAGTAATCTAAATAATTAAATTGTTCTAATTAACTGAATGATTTCTGTCTCTTCTATGCAATTTGATGAGCCCCCATCAAAGAACATAGAATAGTAACCCAACTGTATTTCTCAAATGCAGCAGAGACTTATTCTATTACTCGTTTCTAGGAAAAAAAGACTTTTCTTAATGTAATTCTAGAAATGGCTCCATCTACATGTATTCAGTAAAATGTGATCTGTAATTCAACCAAATTCATAGTATGAAGAAGTATTTAGTTGTAAGAAATTTATATTCCTCATGAGGTGTAAACACTCAGGTGCAAAAAGTTTGATGTAACCTGGCAGCCAAGGAGAGTGGACTGGAATGTGCATG
This sequence comes from Mormoops blainvillei, assembly GCA_004026545.1. NCBI lineage: Eukaryota > Metazoa > Chordata > Mammalia > Chiroptera > Mormoopidae > Mormoops > Mormoops blainvillei. The sequence goes on along the minus strand of PVJD01002971.1, from coordinate 36,679 downwards.
CATGAGCACTGACGACTTCACTGCTCTAGTCAGTTGGGATGCTAGATGCCTTTGAGTGAGCATATGTACTGTGTGGCTGTTGCATTCAAAACTACTGAGTAGAGCAACGAATCTACATCACATTTTGCATTAAGCTTGAACCTTCTTCCATGGAAACCATTCGGATGATTCAGAAGGCCATATTTATGGGCAACTGCTGATTGGCAGCTTTATCACAACAGTGTGCCCACTTGTGCACCATGTCTTGTGCAGAGTTTTTTGGCAAAACATCAAGTCACCCAGGTGACTCAGCCCCCCTACAGCCCAGATTTGATACCCTGTGACTTCTGGCTTTTCCCAAAACTAAAATCAACTGTGATAGGGAAGATTGCAGACCATCGATGATATTCAGGAAAATACAATGTGGCAGCTGATGGCAATTGGGAGAATTGTGTGAGCTCCTAAGATGCTTACTTTGAAGGGGATTGAGGCATCATTGCCCGATGTACAGTGTTTCTTTTATCTTGTATCTTCTTCAATAAATGTCTCTATTTTTCATATTACATTGCTGGATACCTTCTGGACAGACCTCATATTCCCTGAAGTAGGATCACCGTATCAAAAGACAGATCCACTTTTAATTTTTTGAGGTATCACCATGCTGCTTTCCACACTAGCTGCACCAGTCTGCATTCCCACCAACAGTGTGCAAGGGTTCCCCTTTCTTCACATCCTCGCTAGCAGTTATTTGTTGATTTATTGATGGTAGCCATTCCGACAGGTATGAGGTGATATCTCCTTGTGGTTTTAATTTGCATCTCCCTGATGATTAGTGACATTGAGCATCTTTTTATATGTCTATTGGCCATCCGTATGTCTGTTTTGGATAAGTGTCTGTTCAGGTCATTTACCCGTTTTTATTTGGATTGTTCATTATTTTGGTGTTGAGTTTTGAGAGTTCTTTATAAATTTTGAATATTTTAAAAGTATTAAAAACATTGGTCAGGTTCTCCTACACTTAAGACTCCATTCAGGCAAATTAGTAGAGTTACCAGAGAGACAAAAAATAAATAAATAGAAATGAACTCAGTGACTGTAAAGTGACTGTAGGTCATCACAATGCCTGTGGACGTCCCTTTAGGGTCTGGGTTCTTTTGAACCTCACTGCACAGAGTGTGATCTGTGGATCAGAAGTACCAGCATCACCTGGGAACTTGTAGCAATGTGAAGTGTTGGGTCCCACCCCAGACCTAGTGATTCCGAGTCTACATTGTAACAAGATTTCCAGGTGCTCTGTACCCACATTTAACTTTGAGAAGCACAATATTGCATACCATATGGCACTGGTAGCATGCAAGATGACTGTATATAATAAAGTGGTGAACATTTATTATTTTAATTATAGGTTTGAGGAAATTAGAAGAAAATATTGCTAACTCATGAAATCAGTTTCATAGATTTTTCTTTAAGGTGAGGCTAACATGTAGCCATTAACATTTTTAAAAGGTGAGTTGATTTAAAAGAATTATTGAGTAAATAATAGAGTAAGTTATATTTGGATATAACAGAAATTATAGAGGTGGCTCTTGAGTGATTCATCTATGGGTAACTTTAATCTAGAAGCATGGTGAGATTTGGAGTGGGGTCATAGTAGCTGTGCAGGACCTCTGAGGTGCCTTTAGCCCTGGACAGGGGTGCATGCAGGAGGCACAGCTCTTGTGTTTGCCAGGCACCCCAGATCATTCTGGGGTGTCCAGAATCATCCTGCGCCGACCAGATGAGAAAGACTGAACCCAAGGCCTAGGGCCCTTTCTTTATCTCTTTCACTCAGTGCTCTGTCAGAAAGAGTCCAAGCACCAAAATCCCTGTCCTTCTTTATTAACTACTTAGAGGCACTGTAGGGACAGTAGGCTTCTCAGTGCCTTTCTCTGTGAAGAGTTTACTCAGGAAAATTTTCATTCCCCGTAAATCAGTTTCTTTTGGGACACAATCATGGAGTCGAGTTCAATTCCTCATGAGGTTAGTTTTTTAAGATTTTGCCTACGTTTTTTTTTTCTCCTTCAAAACTTTCAAAATCATATATAAATAATGCAACTCAATTCTTAAGCACTTAGCATGTAAAGGAAGAGCGTGCTTTGTGCATCTCTGTGCTGTGCCTGTGCAAGTGCCTTGTGAATTTTCTCTGGACCGTTCCCGTTTCCCATGTGTGCTGCTAAAATAAGCACCCTGTGTTGTTCTTCAGTTTATATTCCCATTTTTCTCAGCCTATTTTTACTCCAATTTGAAATTTTACTGTGATTTTTATGGTGTGTGATTATCCACCTGAATCCGTCACCTAGGCCCAATTGTAGTTTAGTTGGGAAGGATTTCCTTGGAAATAAAACTCTTTAGCCTATCGATTGGTGTTACTGCTTCTCATGGAAAACCTTCCCTGGAAGAAGAGCCTGACATCACATTCATGTCTACTGAAAAAAAAAATCTGGAACATTGGAAGGTATTACTATTTTAAAAAACCACTTTTATGGAGATTTATAAATTGAAGAAGGGTAATAACTGACATTATTGTAAAGAATGACATCTATGAAAATTATGCAGTTGTCTGCACTGAAAGCAAAGATATATTTTATGGTAGTGTTTAGAGCATTATTTATAATAGCCTAAACTGAAGGCTATTTCTGTGTCCTTCAGGGTATTTTATAAGTAGTACCGTTATTGAGCCAGTGGGATAATATTCAGCAGTTAAATATGTCAGGATTATATGAAAAAAGTGGGAAAAAACAAAATATGGAAGACTGTGAATAATATGATGCCATTTGTATTTTTAAAAAGGGGGGGGAAACAAAAGGATGCTACATATTTTTATATGTGAAAAAAAAACAAGTTTTAAAAATGCACCAGTAAGATAGCTATTAATTCTGGGAAGAGGTCCAGGAGAAAGAGAGAAACCTTTAATTATTTTAAAGTGTATAATTTTGAATTTAATACAATTCTGTGTGATAAATATTAGTGATTCAGATGTGTTGAGAGACAATGATAATCAGTTACATCATTTTCTCTTCCTCTAACCCACACACTCTGTCCCCACCTGCACCCCTGCCTATCCCAAATAGTAAAGCTCTTCATGAGTATTAATTCAGTGGCTTCACTTTCCCAGGGGGAAGCCTTTTGGGAGAGAAAACAAATATCAGTGACCAAAAGGTTGGCAATTGGGAGAAAACAAAGACTTTGCCCAGGACTAGAAATAAAAGGCCCTATGCTAAAAATTAGCCATTCTTTCTTTGATTATTTCAATTAGACATTTAAAATAATTCAGATAAATATAAAAGAATTTCTCTGAAGAATAATTTGGTTTGGTTTTCCTGGATAATTATTCCAGTTGCCTTTTGTTCCTATAGGGAAACCAAGGTTATTAAATCATCCTCATTTCCATGGCTGTTGAGGGTGGAGGCTTTGGGTTATTGATGGAACGTTCTTTGAAGTGGACTTTTGCCATCTTGAGGTAGACCAACATATGCCTGCACTCCTCTGGTGCCCGGGAAGTGCATTTGACACCTGGGCTGAGTTTTGAATAGATCTTACTTTTACTCCTCACCTTTTCCAGTTGCTTAGCACTTTTAAATTTACCCAATAGCATTTTACTTGATTTTTTAATACTTCAGAAAGTTACTTAAAATTTTGAGGTACCTTATTTTTAAATCAAATAACTCCTACATGTAAGTATCATTTCAATTTTTAATATAATATTTAGTAATGAATGTTTCCCAGTTTCCAGCTCCCTCACATACCACCCCCCCTGCCCCCGCAGGACTACTTCTAGTGTCGTCAACCTGTCCCTCATTTTGCCCTAGAGGTTAGTACTCAGGGTGTCTGGGAGCCATATCTGGAGATACTTTACACCAAGTAATAGCTCTTCTACCCGCTTTTGTGCACAGTTGAGTAGGATGTTTTTTCAGCTTTATTTCTGCTTTTTGCTGCCACCCAAGTTTTCCCTCTGCATTTTTTCCTCCTAGTCTGCATTCTCTGGTAGTGACCATGCTCATTTCTTTCAGATGGAGACTATTTTACCTTTACAAGACATGAACCCATTGGAGTGTGTGGACAGATCATCCCGGTGAGTGTATCTCCTTGTGTCTCATATTTATTTTCATTTGAACCAGTTCTCTTAAAGATACATAAAACACGGATCTCAGTGATGTGTGTTTTCCATTACTGGAGGGAAAAAAACTGAGCTCATGTTGTTGACATATCTTTAACAGCCTCCCTGCAAATGCTTATTTGAACAGGTTAATAGGGTTTCAGCTCCGTTACCAGGAGTTGAGTTCTCAAGTCATGGAATTCTCATGATTAAAATAAGCAAAGCCAAGCCCAATGTATTAATAACCTGCCCTTGGTTATGGATGTCCATTCGGCTTATGGAAAATTAATGCTTTGTTATATTTGCTTGTTTATTTTTTAAAACTGTGACTCACCATCTTTCCAGGCATATTGTTTTATATGGTCTTTTAATCCCATTCTTTCCCACTGTTTCTTTTCACAAGAATCTAGATAGAAGACTCTACAGAAGACACAGCAGTACCATTAACGTCACGGTCATAATTGAAACCATGCCGGGCTGTTGTGTGTCTTGTAAAGGGAAATAGATGTAGTGCTTAGTGTTTGGATTGAAACATTAAACATTGTCTCCTCTCTCTCTCTCTCTCTCTTTCTCTCTCTCTCTCATACACAGTCTTGGCACTATACAAAACATCATCAAATCTTCCAACGGTACTAGCTAATCGTTCTGGCAGGGATTTCAGGGGAGGCTCAAACTAAACTCTTACACTATAGACAAGAGGTTTTCCTTTTTTCAAAATATAGGAGAATGAGTTGAGATAATCTTTGGCCTTGGGGGCCAAAGACTTGGGGGAGATATTAATATTCTTTTCATGATCTGCAGACTCTGGGTTACTGGGAAATTTATTAGAGAGTGAAAATGGAAAATGAGAGGTTTGGTTTAAGTTCTGCTCCTACACCGCCCAGGGAAACCCCACTTGGATCTGAGCAGGGGTGAGGCCTGTCACCTTAATTGCAGGAACTGAAACCTGCTCTTCTTACCCTTCCCAGACTCTGGGAGCTGCAGCTTTCACGGACAGGATGAGAGCTGCTTGTCAACCAGCTCCAGCTCAATTACCGCACTCCAAGATTTATATACTGTAGATGGAATTAAAACATCACTGTGGACTCCCAAGTTTATAAACAACTAAGGGGAAAAGAAATTGGGTGTTTGGTGAAGGCAAGACACTTGTATATTTTTGCAAGCTTGCCAGGGCCAGTGAGAATCTCTCAAGGATGGCAGCTGAGATGCTTCAGGCAGAAACACATTGTGGTCAGGGGCTGAAGCCAGGGGACCAAGATTTCTGTTTTCTTTCTTAATGAAATTATCAATGACACCTGATAGTCCTGAGGCTCATGCCTGCGCTTATGACAATACAACTTAATATCCTTTATAAAATCAGTTTAAACCATTTTTGGCCCCAAATTCAGATACATATATTTTTTAGTCTCTATTAGCTTATTTTGTAGTGAAAAGGAAGCAAACTAAAATTTCTGCATACTCAAAAAATAAAGATACACTTTATTTTTACAATCCTGTTTTTGTTATAATACACATATGTAAAGAAAAGGCATTGCCTTGAAATATGTGTTGACAAATATAATTCACAGCTGGAATTTTCTCTCCTAGTTCTTTCACACTTAAGAGCATTCATATCAGTCTGAAATTCCTGGTGCAAAAATCACAAATGCAAGAAAAAGTTTTCAAACACAAGAACTTACTGGAACCAAAGTCTAGTTTTAAAAACATATAAAATAACAATAATGAAAAACCAAACCAAAACAAAACAAAGAAAGAAACAAAGACTCCCTTTTCACCGTGTGATTTCTTTTGCTTGGTAGTTGGAATATAGTAATTTGGATTTTCAAGGTCAGTCCTATTTTATTCTTAATGAAGTAATTTAAAAATCCAAACATCTACACTTTGTGGTGGGACAAGATTTATGTTGAGGACTAGTCTGAGAAATCCGAGAAGTCGCAGCTTGAAAACAAAGTAGTGGAGGATATTTTTCCATCTATCAACCTGGAGTTTTTTCCTTTCAGTGGAACTTCCCCCTGCTGATGTTTGCCTGGAAAATTGCTCCAGCTCTGTGCTGTGGCAATACAGTAGTTATTAAACCAGCAGAGCAAACACCACTCAGTGCGCTCTACATGGGAGCCCTCATCAAAGAGGTAAGAGGAGCCACCTTCAGAGTGACCCCCACCGCCCGTACGGTTGGGGCCCACTGGAGCATATCTGATTTAATGTTCTTCTCCACCTCTCACAAGCCACGCTTCCTCCAATTCTGTTTTGTTAGGCTGGCTTTCCACCAGGAGTCATCAATATTTTGCCAGGATACGGGCCAACGGCTGGGGCAGCAATAGCTTCTCACATTGGCATAGACAAGATTGCGTTCACAGGGTCCACTGAGGTAGGTACCTGGGAGACCGTGGGTCGAGGAACAGTTCTGCAGTGACTAGAGGGTTTAAAGGAAAACTGCAAATGTGACTCAGAGGCTGGACACCGAAAGAGCCGTGAGCACTCAAACCCTCAAAGGGCAGCATTGTTGTCATAGCTGGAACACTGGCAAATCTCAGAGTAAAGGCCCACGTTGACCACTGATGCCACGGATTCTGATCTCTTTCATGATTCCATCGATGTAAAACCTGTCCCAGAAAAATAAACAAAACCCTATTATCTTTTGAAATAAAAGGAACACAGAGGCAAAAACAAATTAAAAAAACTATTTCATAAGACACTTTCCTAATGACTGGGTTTCCGAACACTTTCTTGAGTCAAGAACAATAATGGCAGAAACAAGTTAAGAAGCTGGAAATTAAACTAGTCTCTGGTTGAGATGAAAATGGGAAGCTTTCCTTCTATTTATTTCCACCAGATCCTGCAGAAGCAACTGGCAGCTAACTATGCACATGAGACATAAGGTATGATACAGGGTCGTGGTTAGCAAGCTTTTTCTGTACAAGGCCAGGTAATAAATAGTGTAGACTTTGCAGGCAATATGGTCTCTGATGCAGCTATTTGACTATGCCCTTGTGACACCAAGTAGCAGTAGGTAATGTATAAGCTGAGCATGCCATAAAGCTTTTTGGAAAGACACTAAAACTTGAATTTCATATAATTTTTATGCCTCATAAAATAATAATCTTCTTTTGGTTTCTTTCCAACCATTTAAAAACACAAAAACTGTTAATAGCTTGTGAGTTATACTAAATAGGCAGCAGATCAAATTTTGCCCCTGAGCCATAGTTTATTGTTCCCTGATAATAGAGTCACGAGTCTGCTTACAGAGCTTTCTAACAAAATGTTACGGAACATGTCTTGGATTGAGGGAACAGAGGTGATAAAAAAGAGTCTAAATCACTGTATCAAGCAGAACTTCACAGATGCCATCATCATTGAACAAAGGCTGTTCACAGGTTTAGAACAGTGCTACCTAATAAAAATACAATGAGAACAACATCTGTAATTTAAAGTTTGCTATTAGCCACATTAAAAAATTTAAGTGAATTAAGTTTAGTAATATATTTTATTTAATCTGCTATTTCCATATTATCATTTCAAAGTGTGATCAATATACAAATCATCTCAGTACTTTGCATTCTTTTTTCAATATGAAATTTTCGAAAGCTGGTATATAATTTACATTTGCGGCACATCTCAGTTCACATTTCAACTTTTCAAGTGTCCTGTGTCAGACAACACAGGTCTAGGGACTTAAGTGTATCAGCTGATACAGTTAATAATATTTAAACTGACTCATGTTAAAATACATCATAAGAGATTGATTAATAAACCTGAGTGTTAATTTATCATTACAGATTATTAAGTTTTATGTTTGTCAAGAGTTAACTTGTTTGTTTCCAAATCTTTTAGTTGTCCTAGTTATAGTAATTTTGAAATTTCAGTGAAACATATAAACCAAAATGTGAGCATAAAAGAGAATTATTGTTCCTGTTTAAACTAAGTGTAATGCTTTGAAAAGATTTGCTAAGGGCTAGATGCTGAGAAAAACTGCAGTCAATGGAGAGTGAGCAAGGCAATTGTAAAAGATTGGATAAAAAATATAAATCGAGATCGAGCATGCACCTGGACTGCTTTACCTATGTTTTTAAGTCGTCCTCACTCCATTCTAAAGAAACCAAAACCAGACATCATAAACACTGTTCTAAGGGCATGGTTTAAAGAAAAGACAGGTGGGCCCATAATTAAAGAGAAGTCCTTGGTCCTATATCCAAAGACTGGAGAATGAGTACACATATTTTTAAAACTAAAATGAAGTACTTAAAGTATCTTCCCATGTTTCAACCTTCTTTTCATTAACCAATCAGTAGTCGCAGTTCAGTCAGTTGAGAGGCTGGAACTGTATAATATTCTCTAATAAAAATGAGATCATAATATATAAAAGAAGACATCACATTTTATTTGTCAGTCTCTGTAGATCACCTTCTTCCTTTTTAATAGCTGAGTGGAATACTCTTGCATCAGTGTGTCATAGTTTAATCCTCATTCATGTACACTTCATATATTTTTCACTTTTTTCCCTATTATGCAGACTATTGGAATTAAAAATTCTTGGAGATCCAAATGTACCTGTGTGCACACACACATATGCTATTCTACTGGATATGTATTAGAAGTGAAATTGCAAAACAAATGGATAATTATATATTAACTTGCTTATCACTAAGAATGCATTAGAGTGATGGTTTTATTTTTAAGCTCTCTCTATGTATTAAGTATGCCAATCTTCTGTTTCTTGTAGAATTTGCAAATATTCCCAGCTTGTTCTTTGCTTTCTAATTTTTAAAAAAATAAACTTGTCATGCACAATTCTTTCTCTTAATGGCTTCTGGGCTTTCTATCACCTTTAAAGAAATCTCTTCAAGTGGTCCTTAACATTTTCTTTCAGTACCTTTATTGTTTTGTTTTTGTTTAGATCTTTAATCTGGTTGGAATCTATTTTCATGTAAAATGAAAGATGAGGCCCAAGTTTATTTTTTTAAATGAGCATTCAGTTCTTTCCACATCATTTATTAAACTATGTATCCTTTTGCAGCTCATTTGAATAAAACATTGACATATACATGTTTCTATTTTGAGACTCAAAATTTTATCTGTTCTTTCACTAGTGCCAAATTGCTTTAATTGCTTTAATTACTAGTTTTTAAAAGATGTGTTGCCATGTGGCAGGCAAGATACCTTGCCCTTCGGTTATTGAAAACCTTTTGGCTCTTTGTGACCATTCTTTCAGATAAAATTTTAAATCCATTTCTTAAACACCTTTTCTTCCAAAAAAATCTTCATTGGAATTTTGATTAGTGTTCCATTACCTGTCTATATTAAACTGAGGGCAAGTGCTTTCTCTACAAGATGGACTTCTCATTTAAGAACATGGTATAAATCTCTTATTTGTCCTATCATGTTCATCACTTTATGGTCTTACACATATCTTGATAAATTAAATTCCAGGTGTTTAACTTTTTTGTCCAAGGCTATTTCAGTCTAAAAACCAAGTGCCTTTTTTTTTTTTTTAAGTTACAGTATCATGTATTGGAAACTTAATTGAATGGGTGACCTAATCTTTCAGGCCAGTCACGATGTAGCGGGCATAGTGGATCGGTAAGAACATGGTGCTTGTTTCCAGGCTGCTTGGGTTCAAGTCTCTGTTTTGACTTTTAAGATTTTTTTTAACTTTTAAAAATACTTTTTTAAGTGTGATTTACATAAAACAAAATGCACCCATGTAAGTACGTAATGGGTATACTAATGTAACCATCATCCAGATCAAGATACAGAATTTTTCCATAACCTAAAAAGATTTTTCATGTCTCTTTGTGGCTAACACCTTTGGTCCCAGGCAATCACTTTGTATTAATTTTGCCTATTCTAAAATTTCATATAAATGGAACCATGCAGTATGTACTCTTTTGTGTCCATTTATTTGTGGTTTAATACTTAATGAATTATTGATATGGTTGCATTTAAATATCCCATCTCAATCTTTGTTTTCTACTTGTCATTCTGGTTTTCTTAAAGTGACTTACACTGTTTCTAATGAAAAGTTAGCAGTCATTCTTATATTTGTTTTACTGTATATAATGTTTTTTCTCTGGTTGATTTTAAGATGTTCTATTTTACTGGCTTTTAACAACTTCATTATAATATGATTCTGTGCAATTTTGTTTTTTGTTTGCTTGTTTTTTACTAATTGATGTTCATTGAAAATTCTTGAATCTGTAAGTTTATAGGTGGAACTATGAGTTTATAGCTTTCATCAAATTTGGATATCTCTCACCATTATTTTCTTCATACATATGTTTGTTTTGTTCATGTCTCTTGCTTTTGTTAAGGATCCTATACATTGTGACCATTATATATTATCGAACATGTGGATTTTGTTGTTATTCTTCTTTAAAATATATTTTATTGATTATGCTGTTACAGTTGTCCCAGTTTTCCCCCCTTCGCCCCCCTCTGCCTGGTACCTCCTTCCCTCCAGCAATCCGCCCTTAGTTCTTGTGCATCTGTCATACATATAAGTTCTTTGGCTTCTCCATTTCCTTTACTATTCTTAACACTCCCCTGTCTATTTTATACTTACCAATTATGCTTCTTAATCCCTGCACCTTTTCCCCCATTCTCCCCCTTCCCCCTCCCCACTGATAACCCTCCATGTGATCTCCATTTCTGTGATTCTGGTCCTGTTCTAGTTGTTTGCTCAGTTTGTTTTTCTAGGTTCAGTTGTTGATAGTCGTGAATTTGTTGCCATTTTAATGTTCATAGTTTTGACCTTGTTCTTTTTCTTAAATAAGTTCCTTTAACGTTTCATGTAATAATGGTTTGGTGATGATGGACTCTTTTAGCTTTACTTTGTCTGGGAAGCACTTTATCTGCCCTTCAATTCTAAATGACAGCTTTGCTGGATAGAGCAATCTAGGTTGTAGGTACTTGCTTTTCATCAATTTGAATACCTGCCAGTACCCTTTGCCTGAAAATTTTCTTTTGAGAAATCAGCTAATAGTCTTAGGGAAACTCTTTTGAGGGTAACTCTCTGCTTTTTTCTTCCTGCTTTTAAGATTCTCTCTTTATCTTTAACCTTTAGCATTTTAATTATGATGTGTCTTGGTGTGGTCCTCTTTGGGTCCAACTTCTTTGGGGCAGACTCTCTGTGCTTCCTGGGCTGTATGCCCATTTTCTTTGCCAAATTAGGGAAGTTTGCTTTTATTATTTTTTTCAAATAAATTTTCAGTTTCTTGCTCTTCCTTCTTTCCTTCTGGACTCCCTGTGATTCGGATGTTGGTACTACCCTCGTTTTTTGGGTTTTTTAAAAAAATTCTTTTTTCTTTTTGCTGTCCTGGTTGAATGCTTATTTTTTCCTTATGTTCCAAATTGCTGATTTAAATCCCAGCTTCATCCCCTCCATCGATGTTCCCCTGTAGATTTTTCTTTATTTCACTTAGCGTAACCTTCATTTCTTCCTTTATGTTGTCGCAGTACTCAATGAGTTCTTGAACATCCTGATCACCAGTGTTTTGAACTCTGCATCTGATAGGTTGGTTATCTCCAATTCATTTAGATATTTTTCTGGGGTTTTGTTCTGTTGTTTCATTTGAACCATATTTATTCATTTCCCCAATTTGGCAGCCTCCATGTGTTTGTTTCTGTATATTAGGTAGAGCTGCTTTGACTTCCTGCCTTAGTGGCACGGCCTGTTGCAGAAAAGGCACCTGTAAATTGTGTGAGGCAGATGTTTAGGTAATTGCTAGGGTGGGGCAACCCGCTTCCTCATTTTCTGGCTCTGTGTTGGGGGACAATGCTGCTGCTTGACTTCTGGAGATTTGCCCAGCCCTCAACCCCATTTCCAGTCACTTCCCCTACTCTGCTTCTGCGACTGGCACCCTTCCAGCTATTGTCCTGGTGGTGAATCCCAGAGTAGGCAGGTTTGCATATATTCTAAGTTTGTGCTGACCCTTTAAGCTGAGTCTCCTGAAAATCCAGCAGTTTCTTCTGCCACCCCAACCCCCACTAGTTTTTACAGCCAGAAGTTATGGGGACTTATCTTCCCAGTGCTGGAACCCTGGACCGTGTGGCCTGGGGCCAGAATCACTCACTCGCAAGGTATCCCTCCCAATTTTTATCCACCATGCGTGAATGTGGGATCGTCTGTTCCACCATCCCCACCACCTCTCCGTGTCTGTATGCCTTTCTGCCCATCTCTGCAACTCTGCTCCTCCTACCCATCTGGATGAATGTGGCTTCTCTAAATCCTTGGTTATCTGGCTTCCATATAGCTTGATTTTCTGACAGTTCTGGGTGTTACTCGTTTTGAGATCTAGTTTTAATTCTTTCTATGGTTGCACGAGGAGGTGAAGTGTGTCTCCCTATGCCTCCATCTTGACTGGAAATCAATTTTGTTGTTATTCTTTACAGGGTGCTAGACTTTTATTTTTCTAACAGGTGGTTAAGTACAACTTGACCTTTATGACACTTAATTCTAAGCTTTGTTAAGACCAGTTTATCTTTTACTAACACTCAAAAATTTACTAAGATTTCTAAGTTGAGATCCTTCTGGTGTTTCTACTGAATACTTCCAGTGTTCAACAAGATCTTTTTCACTCTGGCTGGTCAGAACTCAAATGTCTCCTAGCTCTGTATGAGCTCTGGGAATTATTCAGTATGCAGACTACCTCGTCTTTCTTCTTTATCTGGCCTCATAAAACCTCACCCTATGTATTCCCTGCTTAGCTTTCAACCAAAGGCTCAGGGGGACTGACTCCCACACAGATTTCTGGACCTCATTCCCCTGGTACTAAGCTCTTTACATTTTAGCCATCTCAGCGACCTCGTCCTGCAATCTAGAAAGTCTTTTGGTAGAACAGTCTTTCCTTATTTGTTTCTCTTATCTCTGGAATCACAGTGCCATACTGCTTGATGTCCCATTTGTAAAAAGAAATTCATCTACTTTCCCAGTTGTTCACAATAAAAGGGCAAGTCCAGTGCCAGTTACTCCACGATGACCAGAAACAGAAGCCCCATTGTGTTGTTTTATTGCTTTTAATATTGTTCTTTGATTTTTTTCTCTAGGTTTCAGGTAATCACTTACCTCCATGATTTATCATTGACACTCATTTTGGATATATTATAGTCAATGAGGTTACAAATTTATTTACTTTTGTTGATATGATTAAACTCTTAAGAATACAACTCTAAAGACATTTAGATTCAGAAAAGTCCTTGGTTTGTTTGGTATAGAATATTTTTAAATATTCTTAGTCCCTGCGGGTGTGGGAGGCAGGGAAGGGGGAGGGTGGAGATGGAAGAAGGTATAGGGAAGATAAAGAGTAATGGAAAAAATACAATAAAAATAATGTAAAACTAAAATAAAGTACCTTACTCCAATAAGTAACCCATTTTTAATCTCTCTTGGTGAGCTGGTTTGCTTATCAGTTTAGTGTTGATTTTTTTAGCTTTAGTTTCATAAGATGACAATTTTTGGTCATACAGGTAAATTTGGGTGTGGGGTAGTAGTTTCTTTGGAGTCTGTCCTGTAGGCATTTTCTTCATTTCCTCAAGTAGTATATGATGTATAGTCAATGTGCATTATAAATATTTGTTAGCTACATGAAAAAGGAGACTGAATTTGAAAAATAAATGCTTAATCTCAGAGCTAGATGGTGATACATCAAATGGAGCACTTTTCTTCTTTCTTCTTGCCACCAAAAGCTTAGGGTTTAATATCTTTTATTTTGTCACTATACTGTTATGGACCGGTCACTTAATTCTGTACAAAATTGATTTATAGTAAGTATATAAGTTTATCAGGGTTGTGAGAATTAAATGAAATATGAGTTTTATACATTGTAAACAGTAACCAAATGTTAGTTTGTAATATGATGTCAGCATCCTAAAAAGGGAGAGGTTTCTGGGGATTGAGTGATTTGTTAAGGCTTAAAGAGAAAAAGGGATTTGATATAGGCCCATAGAATGTGGACATGTAGAGCGAATTGGGAGAAAAAGAGCAACATTAGTAAACAACTAGAGGCTGGAGAGTAGAGAAGCTCTTAGTAGAATAGAGCAGGATTGGGAAGGGATTGGGGAGGCAGATGAACTTGAAAGTAAGATGCTGCAGGTCAAGCCTTTGAAAAGGTTTCTTGGTTAAAAAATTAAGGTCAAAATGTAGAGACCTTCTCAACAAAGATATTACATGACAACTATACATCAGTATCCTGTATTATAGACATAAAAATACCAGCAAACAGAATTCAGTGACATATAAAAAGGATTATACACCATAACCAAGTGGTATTTATCCCAAGAATACAATGTTGGTTTAACATCCAGAAATCAGTGTAATACTCCATACTGATAGAACAAAGGATAAAAATCACACAATCATCTCCATACACACAGAAAAAAGCATTTGACAAAATCTTAACATGACACAGAAACTTTTACAGAAATGTTATTCGTAATTGCCAAAAAGTACAAACAATCCACATGTCCATCAAATGATAGTTGATAAACAGATTGTAGTATATCTATATCCACACATTGGGATATTAATCAGCCATAAAAAAGGAATGAGGTACTCATACATCCTGCAACATAGATGAGCCTTAAAAACATTATGCTAAATGAAAGAAATCAGTCATAAAAAACCACATATTGTATGATCCTATTTATTCGAAATGTCCAGGATAGGCAAATTTATAGGCAGAAAGTACATTAGTGGTTGCCTGGGGCTGAAATGAGGGGAGAATGGGAATGACTGCTGGGAGAGATGGAGTTTATTTTTGAATGATGTAATGTCCTGGTGTTGGATGACAGTAATGGGAATGGTCAGCCACGTGGCTCTCTGAATGTACTAAAACCATTGAATTGAATATGTAGAAGAGCCTTTTATGGCGTGGGAATTATATTTCAATAAAGCTATAAAAAATGGGTGATTTTTAAAAAGCATTTAAGGCTTTAATTGTGGTTATTCATAGCCACTATTGATGGAGCACTTACTCTGCACCAGATACCTGTTAAGAGCTTTGCATATATCATCTCACTACATCTTCACACCTGAGCCAAGTGTGGTTGGGAGAGGTTAAATTACCTGCCCATGGTCACATGCTATTACATCATAGGTCTGAGAGAGTCATATCCAGAGCCTGTACTCCAAGGCACAGTGCTGCACTGCCTCTCTGGATAAGAGGCTGTACCCCCTCCCGTAGGAGGGGGCAGCCCTTAAAAACCAAGAATGACATAGCGAAGGGGGTACTTAGGAAGGAGAGTCTCTCAGTGAAACATGATTTGTTCAAAGCATGGTCACAAGTATCTAATTCTGAAAGGTTGCTGTTCTAACTCAATTTTTTCCCTTTTTTCCCTAAAATTTACTTTAAAATTACATCTTTAGTGTCTTTAAATCTTATTTGATATATTATGCTTCCATCTGACATTCTGGGATATGGGACCTAAAGTTCTAAACCTAAGCTATTTTAAGTCAATTTCATGAACGTTATTAAGCACTTATTAAATATCAAATACTATGCTGGACCTTAGTGAGCTTAGTGAATCTAACCCAGATGATTGAATATTAGAGTTACTGTGAACCCGAACTAGCAGTTATATTGTGTGGTGTGTATGGGAGCGTGAAGGAAGAGAAAAACAGTTCTGCACCGCTTAAAAATTTCCTGATTTTGAAGATGATTTCTAAGATCAAGACTACAACTAAAATTCTCTTGCTTAACATGCTTTTCAAATGTATCCGTGCATTAAGGAGAAGTATTGTTAGTTGAAGATATTTAAGTTTAAATGAAAAGCTACTTCATGCAAAGATAACAATATTTAGGAAAGAGATAATCTTGCACCTTAATTCTACAGTTGTTAATACTCACAAGTGGGAAAATGTAGGTCTATTTCTTTTTCTCTGTGGGGAAAATGAAATTTTAGAGGTGTGGGAACCAAAGTGTAAAAAAGGACTTGGAGGAATCCCAGCTGGGGGACCCTTGTGAATAATGTGTTGCTTGATATTGGCAGATAATCAACAAATACTGGTATCGTTCAACTCTCAGAATCATTTCCCTTGTCTGATATTAAGGACCAGCACTTTCAAAAAACTCGATACATATTTGGCTGGAATGTAAAATGGGAGATTAGGTTTCACTGTTGCCTCTCAATAACAAATGCAGTTTTCATTTTTTGTCATTTCAGGCAGCTCTATTTTTAACAAGCATTTGAATTCCAGATCTGTAGATTGGATACTGACACAGTGTGTATCCTTAAAAATTTCTCCTGGAAGTGAAAAACCTTATAGAGGTTGGGGGGAAAAAAAGCCTTAAGGACCTAAATCATGACAGATGGGACATGTTGAGGAGTTAGTGTGTGTCTGATTTCCTAGTGCCCCGGACACTTGGTAGATTGAGCCAACACTGGACACCAGATGTTCTATGATGGCTAAACACATAATCCCGATGTTCTAGTGAAAGTATTTAATATTTAAGGGACACAAAAATGTTTCGAAATTAGGAAAAATATCAGGTTTTCCCCTAGAGCTATGTCTCATAAATCACTTTCTAATCCTCAGATTATATTACTCTCACCTACATTCAGGCCAAGTTAATTTTCATCTACAGAAATATCCAGTGGCTTATCATAACTGAGCCGAATAGTTAATAATCAATCTAATGATCAACAAAAACCTCACAGAATTTTAAATGAAATTAGGAAGTTAAGAGCTTTAATGTAGTTCAGCTTAAATTTCTTTTAGTCCTTTATTTAGAGTCTTATTAAAGAAAAATAAAGTGCTTCTCATTCTTTCGCCAAAATGAAAGCTTAAAAAAATGCTTCATCACACCACAGTCTTCTATTTAAAGAAAAAAAAACTAGAGGAAATCATCACTTTTCAATAAGAAATTCCAAATACCATCTTTAAATCATACTAAAAGCAATCAAGATTAAATAAGATAGATCATTTCCTTATCAAAAAACTAGACATAATTTAAACCTCTACAATGATTGCGTAGAGTTGTTCACCATACATGTTATTAATATTTAATTTTTCCAGCTTTCTCATTTTCTGTCTGTAGATAAGGGATGATTATGTCTAATTCATAAAGTATGAGGATGAAATAAGCTAGAATATCTAAAGTGTTTAGAACAGGGCCTGGTTCTTAGCAAAGTGTCAGTAAATATTAACTGTGATTGTTTTTTGTGTATTTTTAAATGAAATTTATAGAACAATTTATGCTTAGGAAAGTGTGGAGTAATAATAAAAGGGGGCTGGATTCAACTGACCTTGGATCAAACACGCCTCTCCTGCTGTGTGACCTTGGCAAATTATTTAATTTTTCAAATCTCTCATTTCTTCACCTATTAAGAGGGGCTATGAATAAGTCCTTACAGGCTTATTTGGGGATTAATTGAGGTAATGTATTTGAAAATTCCAATTCTATTGCTTGGCACATTGTAAAAACTCAGTAAATGTTAGCTGAATTTGAAACATCCATTTGTAAAGAGTATGTCTATCAAAAACTAATTCCTGCTTGCCTCTGGCAGCTTTACTTTCCTTTTGTTTGTTTTATAGCTTTTATAAATATTTTACAAATATTTCTGTCTTCTAGTAAATGTTTGGGTTTTTTTGTTTCTGTTTTTGCTCTTCTATTTCACTTTTTGGAGGATTGCCCAGGTACTTGCTTGGATAAACTGACTTGGAATCCTTTCTTTAAGTGGTACAGTGTCCTGGATTTAGAGATGGTGCTGGATGAGGACATGCCGTACCTGTTAAGGAATTCGCTTATGATTCTGCCATGGCCTAGACTGGGGGCCACTCCTTCCACTGAGTTTGCCAGAACTGAACTCTGGCGTAGGGAGAGATTCCTCTTCATTAAAGTGTAATGTAGCTGCCATTGTTTGCCAATAGTTGTTCAAGGACTACCTCACCTACAGTGATGGAGAGGAGGTGGATCTGGGGGGAGCTTATTTAAATGCAGATTTCTGGGCACCACCCAAGATCTTCTCAGAATATTAGAAAACGGAGTCCAAGAATCCTCATTTTATTAAGGTCTTCTAGTGATTGTTGTGTTCGTTAACATTCAAGAGTCACTAGTTTATATACATTTTAAGAAGTTGGGTCATGCTCCAGATCATGTTCCCAGGCTCATTTAAGGAAAAAACTACAGCTCTGAGTTTATTAATCTGTGCTGAAATAAAATGTTTATGTAAACTGACAGGTACCACTTGTATTGTCTTCGGTGTCTGTAGTTCCCAGTCTAACAGTAATCTCTCTCCTAAGCACCTGAAGGAAAAAAAGAAATTAATTCAAAATCAGTTTAGCAAGCGAGGACATGCTCCAAAGCATTCCCTACATCCTTAAATCACTCAACAAAGAAACAACAAAAAATGCCAATATTGTATTAAAAGTTTACAAATATTTCCCAAAGTTCATACAGACTATGAAACTATATGCTACAGTATTGGCGATCTGGGAAAACAGCCAACTGAACGTAGCGAACTAATTGCCATGTGAGCAGTTCTGCTTTGACTGTATTTCTCAGATAGAGGGTCTCACTCACAATGTGCGATCGATCGGAAAGTTCTAAGACTTATTCCTGTAAGCCACACCTCATGAACAAGCAGTTTCTTTGCCACTTTTCAGCCTGTGTGTAGTTGATTCCATTTTCCCTTGTCCCTGCTTCTCGTGTGCCGGAGCAGCTTGAGAGCCCAGAAGGGCACTGACAGGCTCACTGGCTATGAAAGAGAGATGACTTTGACCATCTTAGAACTAAGATTCCTGTTTCATCCAATTGATTTACTACACTGTGTGCCAGGCACTGGTGAAGATATCCTTAAGTCACTCCTTAATTTACAAATGAAACAGCTCAGGGCTTCACCCAGCATATGAGCATAGAATTGATTCTTGGTAAATAGAACTGTTTTTAATGGACTTTTTCAACTCTCTCTTCTTTACTTCTGTGCTCCAGGCATGTTCCCCAGAAGGTTTCATAGGTTTAACACAGATCTAATGCCACCGCATGGCACCATTATGTCCACAGGACCATTATGTGGGAGGCTGTTCAATGAAGCAGAGATTTGTAGAAAATTTTGATGAATTTGTAGAAAATGTTATTTCCGGGTTTAGCTGGTGAGGTTTTCTTCCTATAAGCGATTTTTGTTCACTTAGCTCTTATCAGTATAAAAGCACTATTCCTGAGACAAGGTCCAGAGTTTATTTCTGTCATAACTATTGGTTTCTGAACAAATTAACCACCATTTCCCTCTCCAGCTCTCTTCTCTATAAAACTGTCAGTATAGAAGATTTTCCATCTGAAGTAACCTAATTGATCCATTTGATTTTTTATTTACCAATCTGAAAGTCATCAAATGAGTAAGTCAACCCTAATATTTCATTTAGAATATTTCCCTGAGAGAGCTCCCGTGCCATTATTAACCCCTCCCGTGAGCTCCCGACTTCTCTGTCTAACGGCAGAGTGGACATCTCCGCCTGGCTGTGCAGACGCCTCAAGGCAACAGGCAGGTTGATTCATGACCTCGAGCACCTTCCCCTGCTCCCTAGCCGTACCAGACTGCTTGCCAGCCCCCTCTCAGAGTCCTGTGACTTTGCAAATGCCATTTCTTCTGCCAGAAGTGACCCCCCTTCCCACCTACCCAGGGGATCGTTAGCGCAATGATTTTTGTTCCACCTTCTGTGCAGATAAATGACTACTGGCTAACTTCTATAATGAGTACAATTTTATTGTTCAGATTCATCCTCTCAAATGTTGCCTCCTTTTAGTTCCAGTCATATCTTTTAGTGGTTTCGGATATGTTCTTTATTTTCACCACCTTTTGCTTTTCTTTGTTTCTTTTTTTTTCTCTTCACTTGTTCTCTTTCCCTTTCAACTCTAATTATTTTAAAATCTAATTATTCAGTCATTTTATTTATACTTCTATTTTAAGATCCATCCATGTTGTTGCATATATTAATACTTCATTCCTTCCTTTCTTTTTATGCTGATTAACATTCCATTTTATGGCTATATCACAGTTTCTTCACCCAATAACCTGTTGATCAACATTTAAGACATTTGGGTTCTTTCCAGGTCGGGACTACTACAAATAAAAGCTCCTCGGAATATTTCATGTGCAAGTGTGTGTGTGTGTGTGTGTGTGTGTGTGTCCCCTTTTCTCTTGGGTAAATACCTGGGAATGAAATGGCTAGATCATATTATGTTAAGAAGCTGTCAACTTGTTTTTCAAAGCGAGTGTACCACCCTACATTAATAGCAGCAGTGTATAAGACTTCCATCCTTGCCAGCATTGGGTATGGTGGGTCTTTAATTTTAGCCATTCTGATAGGTGTATAATGTTATCTCACTGTAGCTTTATATAATACAACATAGGAATTTTTTTGTCTTCATAAGAAGAACAGTAAAAACTAAATATCCAGTCTTCAAAGATGCAGATATTAAATGGGGGAATGTGGAGAAAGAGAGAAAAGAGAAAATTTGGCAAAAAGAATGAGATGGAAGGTGGTCCTGTGAGGTGTTTCGCTATTAGGGTTACGTGCACAGCGAGGCGGCTTATGGTGGTGTGAATAGAGGAAGTTTCCGTGAAATTTTTCCGACAGAGCCTGCATTTGATATTTCTCTCCCTAGAGAGGCTTACATTCACTTGAGCGAGAACCAGTCTTGTGGCCCCTGGAATGTCTCTTAGTTTCTTCTCTGGAATGATGTCATTGACAAGCAATAGAGGACCCGAGAGAGAAGCATTTGTCTAGAATACAAGAGCCAACTTACAATTCCCCATGTTAATGGTGTCAGGTGGACAACTTTCAGAAGCAAACAAATGATCACAGAATCCTCAAACCCCTTTTCGGCTTCTATTTTTTTACTTCTTTATCCATCCCACCCTTTCTTAATTTTGTAGACTATTTGGGACATTGTATAGATGTTCTCAGGGGGGACATGTCACTTAAATATGGATTTAAACATGGCTTCTAGGGAAATGGGACCTATTGATACATCACAAAATGTCTATAACAGTCAGCAACAAGAAGTTTATTTCAGGTGGCTGTTTCCCATTTACTTTAGCAAAAGGCCTTCGAAAAGTAAACAAAGTTACTCAGATTAAAGATAGAATTAATTTCTACTTATGCAGCTAAATACATAGGCAATACATGTAAATATTTAATAAGGAATATGAAAGGGCTCTAACAAACACAGAGTCAATAAACAACCTCAGTAAAGTATAGGAGAACAGTTTGCATTTTGCTTTGTACGGTGTTTTCTTTATTCAGTTAGATTAACAAACCATGATTTCATCATTCGTCAACAAGATAGTAGAGAGACCATCAAAGTGAACTACGGGAGAGTCCAGATTGATTCGTGCCAAACAAATGTTTGTAGCTAACAGCTGTATTATCACTGATTCTAATTTACGCAGCTGGGGCTCCCCTTTCATTTCCTAAGTGCATGATACGGACATCCTCTCTGCTGCTTGAGTAATGAGTCAGGTCAGTCCCTTCTCTGTGTAGCCTCTCACTCTTTGTAAGTGGGGAAGCAGTGTGCTTCAGTTTTAGCTACTTTTTTAAAAACAGCAAATGGGCCTCTTTTTAAGGCTGTATGAGTTCACTGGTAAATACCCAGCATTTGAATCAAAGATACCAGTTTGATGTGTCAATACCATTGGATGTACAGTTTTTAAATGATTAGCTTTCTACCTTTTCTTCTTTAGTTCTATAATCTAAACCTGAGTACTGAAGAGTAAGAGAAAGTATGTGTAGCCTCAGCCCGCCAGCTGAGATCCCTTGGTTGTACGGAGGCTTCTCTCCCCAGAGCTCAGGCTGAGCGTGAACAGGTCCTAAGATGCCCACCCTGTGGTGTCACCTAGCTAGCGAGACTAATATAAAATAGCTTTGACTTGAGTATTATTCACCAGGCTTCTTGAAAAAAATCCATACTTGATTTTTGGATTAATTAATTTATCTGAAGTAGGAAGGGAAAGTCGTATGTAACAAAAGAATGGCTAAGTATAAGGGCAGTCAATCTAGAGTATCTGTTAGTTGTGGGCAGTGTGTTTAGCTATCAGAATTCTAATCATGGCAGAGGGGACCTAACCTCCAGGGGAACATCTGAAGACGAGAAGTAGGCACCGCAGAGAGAAGCTGTCACGCAGCAAAAGGAGCCCTCGGCTTGGTGTGGGCCTTGGGAGTCCGCTCTTGGCTCTGCCATTCCCTGGGGGCCTGTCCGCAAGTCATTTCTTGACCTCTCTGAGTCATGGTTTGTTTTGTTTTGTTTTGTTTTGTTTCGGCTCTAAAATGAGGCAATGATTCTTACCTCACAAGGTTGTCATGAAGATTATATAAAGTAATGTTTGTGAAAACAAGCAGCACAGTATTGGTGCTCAATAAATGATCATGTTAAACAGTTAGAAAATAGAACCAGCAATGAAAGGTTAGCGACACTGTGAGAGAAATGCCCCCCAAAGAGCCTTTAATCTCATGGTTCTTAACTCTTGAGAGAGCACATTGAAATGCTTTGGGGGATTAAAAAAAAAAATACCCACACCTGTGTGCCCCACTCCAGACAAAGATCAGAATCTCTGGAAGTACAGCCCAGACACAGAAAAAGCTTTTGAGTGTGTGGGAACTCCAGTGTGGAATTAGAACCACAAAGCCATGCCCTTGATTAATGAGGCAGACATTAAAGCCACAGGGAAGTAAGAAGAGGAAAGCTAAAAATCATGCCGCTGGTTGTGGCAAAGCTAAGCCTTGGAAGTAGATGTCCTGTGTTCCAGTGTCGCACTTCTGTTTCTCTAAAGACTTCATGTTCTGTGATTTCCAGACACCTCAAGCGCAGCTGTCACATTCAGGCCCACTGACTGATCAAATGGTGAAAATCATGTGTGTGTGTGTGTGTGTGTGTGTGGAGTCCCTCTGCTCACAAAGCCAGCCCGCAGGGGACGACGGCTGTCCAACAGCATGTTAGCTCTGTGGCATCAGCCAGTGGAGCTGGGATACCAACACCTGTGGGGAGGATGGGTCTGGAAAACTAGGTTCTTCAGGCCAGGTGACAGAGATCAGTCTGAAAAACTCAGTTTATCAAGTAAGCAAGAGGAGGAAAGTCATTTCAGATGAAACAGCTTCTACAAAGACCAGCGTATTCTGGGAGGGGCCAGAGTTTTCATGTGGCTGGAGTGATGGGTATGGGGTAGTGGGAATAGTGGGAAAGAGACTGGAAGTGTAGTTAGTGGCTATATTGGTTTTCATAATCTGAATTTCACAGTAAAGTTTTGAAATCACTGTTACCACTTAAAGTAAAGGACCTACTTAGATGCCATGGTCCTGTTACCTTCTGGTGGAAATCTGAGCCGATCGATTTGGCCTGTTATTTCTGAATATTTCAGAGAGACAAGAAATATTCAATAATACACATGTTTGACATTTCTGTTTCCATCATAGTGGGAACAAGTGAACACAACAATGAAAATTAAGAAAGGAGGGGCGGGTAGAAGCACAGAGTCAAACTGTTGGGGTTTAAGAAGTGAAAATATATTGCAGAAAGCAAGCATCTGCAACTAGTTTATTGAGATCTCAACTAGAGATTTTTTTATTTTAAAAAAGGTGGCATATCTCTAATATTCGCCCTAATATGTGCAGTTAGCTAATCAAGAAAAAGAAATATCTTTGAGAAGAAATTCATCCCAATATGGGTAATTAATTAATAAAAAGAAAAATTTTACCCAACTTTAAAAACTCTGTTCAGGGAGAAACAGCTTTGAACAAAGGGCTTGGAAAGCCATTTGTGTTCTCTTTAATCCTGTATAACCAATTACTTTCCATGCAAAGCGCCAAGTTGCATTTCTCCCCTATTGCATTGCCATGAACACGATTCCAGTACATTGTGGCATCGTCCAGGGATACTCCTGATATCAATCTTGAAGACTGTTCAAAACCAGGATGGGAGTCAGAGTTGAGCTGTGCCAACATTCCTGCTGAGAATTAGCCCAGTTCTGTGATGTGTGGGGGAGCCCCAGTTCCCTGCCCTTGCCTGTTTGGGGTACGGGGATACAGCTGAGAGACTCTGCAGGGAGTGCAAAGTTAGGAAACCACATGATAGGAACACTGTCACTTTTGCATGACAAGCTCTATGCGAGAAACTAAAAAGAGATCAGATTTTTCTACCACTCAGTACAGCTGTGGTGCTTCTATGAAAAACTGCTTCTGCTCTGTAAGGCTATGAGATGCAGAATTGTGGACCAACTCTCGGAGTGAGCAGGGGCTCCAGAAGCCCTCTGTGCCTTTGTTGAACTCCAGCAGGCTGGAGGCCTAAGGGACAGATGAATTACTTGGCTTGCGCCTTTGTTCGTCAGATGAAGAAACTGAGGCTGAAGGAACTGAAGTGGCTTTCCCAAACTGAAGATGGGTTATGGGTTAAGAACCAAGCCAGAGTTTGTAGTGCCTAGGTCTTCTGACTCTGATGGGCCAAACTTAGTCCATAAACCTGAGCATGGTTAAAATTAACCAGGTTGTCAGAGAGAGGGCGGGAGGTATAATAAGAGTATATTGTGAAATCTTTGCAGATTGGGAAAAAAAAGATAATGTTGAACTCAAAATTTGGTCCCCTTAATCCTGTTTAATCTAGATTCACTTACTGTATATTTCCCAAACTATATGTTTATCTGTTTTATCTTACAGATCATCTGTTTGATCAGAATAGGGTTTGGTTTTGTCAAGTCTGTCCCTGTTGACTTGACTTCCAGTCACTCAGAGGACGTGGACATCCTTGCAGCCTTACTTACCTCACCAGGCACTTCCACCTTCTAATCGCGTGTTGTGTCAAAGGGCTCAGGATGACTAGTATAGCACGTATCCCCAAGGAACCCTACCTATTATTTTCCATTTAAGGGAGTCCCAGGCCTTTGTTTGATGTCTATAGTTTGTTCATTCTTAGACTTTTTAACCCCATAGGTTTTAATTTGGGAAACCTTTGCATGGTATTTACATAAGTGATAGTTTAGGTTGGTTTGCATAGGACCTATCATGTTTTATAAGCAGACACAGAGTCACGGCTCACTTGAACTCATTGTTTTTAAACCTTACTTTTTCCTAATAAGAATTAGTTACTTTGGAGTTGCATCTGCTCTCCTTCCCATCGCCTCTTCACCCTCATGATAATGATAAGGAGGCATGCCTCCTGTTTGGGGTCACTTAACCTTGCTCCACTGGCAGGGAGAATTCATGAGTAGCAACATATTCTCCAAAGAAAGCCTGACCTGGAAACTCAGGATGTCATGGGAAGGCACACAATGCCTGACCCCGTAATCAGTGAAGATTGTCGCATCCTACCCAATTTGATGGGCAAGGCCCAGAGTGATCTGACTCTGGGTCATAACGAAGTGCTGCAGGACCATAATTTTATCTGTTCAGATCTAATATTAAATCAGACTCGTGTTTTCCTCTAAGTGGACGGCAAAACTACACTTCTTGAGCACCTGCTGGGTTTACATGGGAGTCCTCTTAGCGGTGAGTTCTTTGTCGCTAAGGGATTGTGCCCTATGTTGCATCTGATACACAGTAGGAGAGTCAGGAGTATGTGTTGAATAAAGGGGATTGGTGAAATCAGGTTTTTCAGAGTATCCTGTCCTGAGGCCATTCCAGATGGAAGTGGCTCTCTCATCACCTCACACATCCAGTTCCTTCTTGAGGCTGGGTGCAACTTGACCTTCTTCCAAAGATGAAAAGGAAAGGCATTCATTATTTGTCTGAGATTTACTTTGTAGCGTTTAGCACAAATTTGGTTTCTAAGGAAAGGCTGGCAAAGCACCGATACAGGAAAAATTATTCTTAAGCATTCTTCTCTGATGATCACAGAGTAAGCAAGATTTTTGTATAATTACTGTAGCCGTGAAAGTAATCACTGGACAACGGTCCTAGTGGATATATATGTCAGCCCATAGAGGGTTTGCTGAAGGTCACAGGGTAGGGCTAACAGAGATGCAATGCCAGCCGGGCCAACACTCTCTTTACCAACTCCAAACACTTATTCAATGTTTGCGCATTTTACAATGTATAAAATCCGTGATTTGTTCTTGCTTTTGCTTATTTTTTAAATGTCGATCTGAAGGCAGAATATAAGTTTTTAACTGATTTGTGATCCCCATTTGTGTCTACAAAAGGTGGTATTTCTACTCTGAAATCAATTTGGAGTTCAAGGATGAGGTGTTGGTGGTATGACATACACATCAGATGCTCAGTATGTATAGAAAGGAAGGCAGCAAGGGAAGGGTGTTGGGAGGAAGGGATAGAAGGAGAGGGAGTGAGCTCACACTTGTGCTCCCAGTTCAGCGTGCATAGAGTCCGACAGCTTCTGCCCGGAACCAGCTGGGTAGCCTGCTAACATCCGTTGACTTCTAACTCTTGAGTTTGCTTACCTTTTAAATGAGATACTAGCTGAGGTGGATACTATTTTTAGCTTCATTTATAGAGGAGAGAATCCTGAGGCTCAGAGAAGCTAAATAAATTTCCCAAGATGAAACAGTAAGAGACTGATAGAATGAGTAAAAATAAATAAAAATTAAAAAAAAAATTTATTCAGACTCCAGAGCCTTTTCTCTTAATCACGACTCCATACTGCCTGAGGAATTATTAGTCCTGCTGGAGGATCTCAACAAGGGGCTGGAGGAATCAAATGTAAATTCAGCACTTCTCTTCACCAGACTCTGAAAATACTTAATTTTCTGTAGGATTCAGGCACAAGTAGCATTTTTCATCTCAAGAGCAAACTGCCTACCTGGGCCCCACAGTGGCTCAGTACTTCCCGTAAAGTGGCCTCTGCCCTCCACTGGAGCAGCACCTGGTTAGCAGTCAGGCCTCCGGGAGGAGTCCCTGAGATGCCTTTGGCGTGCAGGTCATTCACTAGGTCTCCCTGCTGAAAGCCAATGGACACGGGAAGTCGATCTGCAATACGGGCCTGACGGCCTCAGCTGACCACGTGTGGCCTGGTGGGTCATATGTGGTCTCGGAGTCGTCCCGTGGTGGACGGAAAGGCCAGGGCCTTGATACTCCTGCCAAGATCAGTGGGTGGATGTGGGACACCCAGCAGAGGATGTCCCCTTGGAGAAGAGAGTTCATTTTAGCTGAGGCAGCCCCTGACAGAGCTGACAACACTGCTAGTCACTGAGGCGATGACTTATATCTTGTCCATATAAGTGGCCCACGGGAGCTGTTCCCATGTCGTGCAGTGGGTGGGTTTGCTTTGCAGGATCCACTACTGCTGCACGCCACTGTTGCCCCAAGCTGGCTCGGGCCCTTGACCATGTCAGCTGCACTTGTGCAAAACCTCTCTCCATTTCCCTTCAGGTTGGAAAACTTATCCAAGAAGCAGCTGGAAGAAGCAATTTGAAGCGAGTAACTCTGGAACTTGGAGGGAAAAGTCCCAATATTATTTTTGCAGATGCTGATTGTAAGTCAACCACAGGCCTCGCACGCGTCCCGACACACTGTCCTTTGCTGCTCCCTCATGTCTCTGCTTTTGACAGGACACTAAGAAAAAGACCTTTGAAGCTAAGGGACATTCAAGAAGAAGACTATGGACCCTTCCTTCTAAGGGGAAAATAGTTTAATATTGGAAAAGAACACATCAATTGGGAACTGAATAGGGTTTGTTTTCCAGGCACTAATAAGCCATTTTAACTGTGTGATGTTGTAGAATAGGGTAGAAGGCGTGAAGGCTTGGTGAGTGCTGTATAGTGGAACGACCAATGCTCTAAGCATCTGAACACCTGAAATATAACCTCCCTGCCTAGATTCAAGAAATATGAAACTTCTTAAGTGTGCCTGGTGGATCATTAAAAAAATTCTACTTCACTAGCTCTGCCAACATTTTTCCAAACCCACACCCCCTTCTCTCGTTAGTCATTCCAACCCCTTTCTGTTGTTCCCATGACTTTCAGTCAGGATGACGACACACTATGGTCAGTTCTGTATGAATAGGCCCAAATTGGAGGTGATTACACCTTGGCAGTAGGACTTTAGGGAGGCTGGAAATAGTAACCTAGGAAACCCCATGTCTCCAGGCAGGATACTGTCTAGTTCACTCTGCACAGGTGTGGTCTCTCTGTTTTGAAAAACTTTCCAGGGAATGAAATTCCCACATCTCTTTCAGCCTTCCTTTTTCTCCTTCATATCCTGCCAGGCAGAGCTGCTTCCCTGATTTCACCACTGGAGAGAACAGAAAGCAGATTTCCTGAATTTCAGCCCCAGCTTGGAATTTGCAGAGTTCAACTTCGGCTTTTTACTAGTTGTCAGGGGGATCGGAGCTCTCCTGGCTAAATCCCCCTGAGGGATAGGGACCTCATCGACGTGCTGTTGCTGGATTGAGTCAGTCAGTCATTGAGCAACTGGCACACACCAGACTTATTAATACTATCTTGAAGTATAAGAGATGAAAATGAAAGTTATCATATGCTGTTATACAATTCCATGTAAATATAGAGGAAATTTAATAGCTTCAAAGAAAAGACATTGCTGTTACAGTTTAATTCACCAACATACTAATGAAGCATAACAGCCACACCCTGGCAGGTGTGGCTCAGTTGGTTAGGCATCATCCCACAGACCAGAAGGTCAGGGCACATGGCAGGGTTGCAGGTTCAGTCCCCGGTCGGAGCACGTGCAAGAGGCAACTGATCCCTGTTTCTCTCTCACATTGATGTTTCTCTCTCCCTTCTCCTCTCTCTGAATAAAAAAAGAAAGAAAACATAACAGGCACAAGGCCTTATAGATTAGGAGTTGCACATTGGCAGTCACAGGCGAAATGCTGAGTATAACTACATTTATATTTCTAAATATTACACAGTGCTCAAAAAGGCCATACATTAAAAATACTGATTTCTGTCTTTACTTAAAATCAAAAATCTGGCACCCATGGGCTTATGCCCATGCACAGCAACAGCCAAATGTAGTGGTTTCCCTTCTGAGCCTCCATCACACTTTTAGTACCTGGCAGATTCACAGCATTACGTTATCTGCCCAGCCCCTCTGAATATTGGGGCTTGAGGCTCCTGTTAGAGATGACGTGCTCCAGTCCTTTTTTTTTTTTAAACAGAAGAAAGAATGGACTCAGAAGTGAAGATGTCTGAGTTAACATAGCAGGTCATGCCAGGGTCTCATTAGAACCAGAATTAAGTTGCACCCTCAGTCCTGTCACTCACTGTTGTGCTCTACAGTCAGCATGACATTGTACGTGGGGCTTTGGAGAGGGCAGAGAGGTGGCTCTATAGGCAGGCCCCTCCGCAGGTGAAGCAGTGTGAGAACACGAGTGTTTCCTCTTGTAGTGGACTACGCTGTGGAGCAGGCTCACCAGGGTGTGTTCTTCAACCAAGGCCAGTGCTGCACTGCGGGGTCTCGCATCTTCGTGGAGGAGTCCATCTACGAGGAGTTTGTGAGAAGAAGCGTGGAGCGGGCCAAGAGACGCATAGTGGGGAGTCCCTTTGACCCCACCACTGAGCAGGGACCCCAGGTAGAGAAATCATAAACATTTCCTTTCTTAATAACTGGTGAGCACAGAAACTGGACACTGTAGTGGGACCCAGCAAAGCAGCATCTTTCCTTTCCCCACGGCCTCCTTATTCCTCTACTTTGTCCTCATGGCTGGAAGTGAGGCATTGCTAGCATCTTATGATTTTCTTTCCATTTCTAAATTTTATTTCTGAAAAACTAAAGGATTAGGATTATGTTGAGGGTGAGTTGGGGGTGAGTTGCAGTCTCTCAGCTCAAAACAAAGACCTAGTCATGGCAAGGTGGATCTTGACATTAGCACCCAGTTGCAGCCACTGGGCTTCAAACATCCCTACAGGTGTCTCTGGCAGGGAGACTGGGCATCTCTCATCTGCAGAAACCAGTTATCCTTTCTCCAGATGCAGAGGATTCTCTCCACCACCATGGGCCACCTGGGAGATCATTTGTAGACAGTGGACATGTAGGCTACGAGGGGCTGCCTCCCTTCCCTCTGCTGTATGGTTGTCCCTTGCTCGGTGCTTTATGCACTGTGGTGGGACGGGGAGGCCACGCAAGTCCCTGCAGCCTGTGCTCTTCAGCGCTGCGGGTTCTCCAGTCATCAAGGTACATTTCCAGATGGCATTCTGGTTTTAAACTGTAGATAGAGCCTGAGAATCTGAGAATGTTTAAAGGATTATGTGGACCAGATCTCATCTGAGTCCCTAGAGCCTGGAGTTTTCTAATAAGAAACAACTCTTCCTAAGTTTTGGGGCCATTTGAGAGAAGATTGACATTCTTGCTGAGCATTTCAAACTCGGGTGAATGTAAGTTTTTATATAATTTACTATAATAATTGAGTGATGAAACTATAACTTTTGGAAAGAAGACCAACCTTATTTTATGGAGTAGGAAGCTAACCCTCACTCTTTAAACTTAACCCTTTCCTCTAAAGGTGTAATAGTTCCGTTAAAAATTTACCTCAGTAGATTTGATGTGCAGTACCATGTAAAGAGGTTGTGTATTAGCTCATCTGTTGTTTTCATCCTTTTAGTATCAGTACAGCTTGTTAAACTCTTCATCTGGCTATTGAGGTCCGTTTTTCCCCACACAGTGAATACTCAGTTCACCAGTATCTCCATCATTTAGAAACATTTATATCTTAAACTGTTTTTTCTCATTCAGACATATCATCAGAACCTTTCATTTATTAGAATTCTTTTTTAAAATAATTTATTTAAATTCTTTTTTTATTGGCCCTGGCTGGTATAGCTCAGTGGACTGAGCATCAGCCTGCGAACCAAAGGGTCACCAGTTCAATTCCCCAATCAGGGCACATGCCTGGGTTGCGGGCCAGGTCCCCAGTAGAGGGTGTGTGAGAGGCAACCACACATTGATGTTTCTCTCCCTCTCTTTCTCCCTCCTCCCCTCTCTGTCTAAGAATAAAATAAATCTTTTAAAAAATAAATGTATTTTATTGATTATGTTATTACAGTTGTCCCATTTTTTCCTCCTCTTTATTCCCCTCCACCCTGCACCCCCCCTCCCACCAGCATTCCCCCACTTAGCTAATGTCCATGGGTCATACATATAAGTTCTTTGGCTTCTCCCTTTCCTATACTATTCTAACCTCCTGTCTATTTTGTACCTACCATTTATGCTTCTTATTCCCTGCGCCTTTTCTGCCATTCTCCACCCTCCCCCTCCCCACTGATAACCCTCCATGTGATCTCCATTTCTGTGATTCTGTTCCTGCTCTGACTGTTTGCTTAGTTTGTTTTTGTTTTTATTTTTTAGGTTCAGTTGTTGATAGTTTTGAGTTTGTTGTCATTTTACTGTTCATATTTTTGATTACTTTCTTTTTCTTAGATAAGTCCATTTAACATTTCATGTAATAAAGGCTTGGTGATGATGAACTCCTCTAACTTTACCTTATCTGGGAAGCACTTTATCTGCCCTTCCATTCTAAATGATAGCTTTGCCGGGTGGAGTATTCTCAGATGTAGGTCCTTGCCTTTCATGACTTTGAATACTTCTTTCCAGCCCCTTCTTGCCTGTAAGGTTTCTTCTGAGAAATCAGCTAATAGTCTTATGGGAACTCCTTTGTTTGTAACTGTCTCTTTTTCTCTTGCTGCTTTTAAAATTCTCTCCTTATCTTTACTCTTGGGTCATGTAATGATGATGTGCCTTGGTGTGTGCTTCCTTGGGTCAAAATTCTTTGGGACTCTCTTAGCTTCCTGGACTTCCTGGAAGTCTATTTCCTTTGGCAGACTGGAGAAGTTCTCCTTCATTATTTTTTCAAATAAGTTTTCAATGTCTTGCGCTCTCCTCCTTCTGGCACCCCTATGATTTGGATGTTGGATTATTTAAAGTTGTCCCAGAGGTTCCTCAGCCTCTCCTCATTTTTTTGAATTCTTGCTTCTTCATTATGTTCTGATTGAATGTTTATTTCTTCTTTCTGCCCCAAATCATTGATTTGAGTCCCGGTTTCCTTCCCTTCACTGTTGGTTCCCTGTATATTTTTCTTTATTTCACTTTGCATAGCCTCCACTTTTTCCTCTATTTTGTGACCATACTCCACCATTTCTGTGAGCATCCAGATTACCAGTGTTTTGAACTCTGCATCTGTTAGGTTGGCTATCCCTTAATCACTTAATTCTGTTTTTGGAGCTTTGACCTATTCTTTCTTTTGGGCGATATTTTTTTTTCTGTCTCAGTGCACCTATTATGTTGTGAGGGGCAGAGCCTTAGGTATTCACCAGGGTGGGTCAACCCACATACTGTCTTGTGGCTCTGTATGTGGGAGAGTGGTCTGCGAGGGAACAATGCTGCTTGCTTGGCTCTTGGCCGGCTTTCAGTCACTTGTCCTGCTACCCACAAGCAAATTGGGACCTTCTGGTGCTGACTCCCAGGTGGGTGGACCCTGTGGGTCTCTTAACCAAACTCTCCTGTGAGGCTGGCAGTTTCTCCTGCCTCTGCAACCCTCACAGGTTATTACTGGTAGAGGTTTTGAGGCTTTCTTTTCCCGCCCTGGAACCCTGGGTTGCATGGTCTCTCTTACTCCCTAGTTGTTCCTCCTGGTTTATCCACATGCAAATGTGGGACCACCCGGTCTGCCAGCCACTGTCCTACCGCATGTCCTCTCTCCTCTGTCCACCCTTCCTACCAGTCTGGATGAATGTTTCTTCTTTAACTCCTTGGTTGTTGGACTTCCATATGGCTCAATCTTTTGACAGTTCTGCCATTTTTTGTTTTTAAATTTGTTGTTGACCTTCTTTTGGTCGTGGGAGGAGGTAAAGTGTATCTACGTATGCCTCTATCTTGGCGGGAAGTCCTCTGGAATTCTTGATGTATTAGTTTGAACCATACAGAATTGCTATTTTTCACGGATCAAAAATGTGTAAATAACAGTGTTCCATATGATTTGACTAGGTATGATGAAGCTTTGAAAAAAAATCACAAATGATTCTTGAGAACATACTTATTTCCTTTTTCATAGAAGATTTTACTTGGAGTCATTAGATAATTTTTTTCTGTAGATTGATAAGAAACAGTACAACAAGATCCTGGAACTCATCCAGAGTGGTGTGGCTGAAGGTGCCAAGCTGGAATGTGGCGGCAAAGGGCTGGGCCGGAAAGGGTTTTTCATCGAGCCCACGGTGTTCTCCAACGTCACTGACGACATGCGCATTGCCAAGGAGGAGGTATCAAATACAGGATTCTAACAAAAGCCATATTTTCTCAGGAGGGTTTTCACAGCATTTCTAGTAAATGATATTAGAGTTTAAATGATTTATATTTTGTATACATTGTGCTATAACAACATGGCTATGAAAATCTCCATTTCAAGAAAAAAATTATAAAGGAAGGGAAGCTGGGTGACATGCTGTATGATTGCAATTATTATTGGCCACAGAACAGTCAGAATGGGTGGGTCACCAGGCCGTTAACCAGGACAGAAAAAGCATGCTGGTATCTGCATATTCATGCGGGAGAGGGGCGGTGCCCACGAGCCAGCAGCAGGAGCCGCCCTTCCTCCGTCCTGCCTCCGGCTGGTGGACACGCAGCTGTAGTGCACACAGTGGAATGAAGTGACGCCAGGGAGGCTGGGGTGTAGGGGTATTAAACAAACTCTAAGGAGAGACTCCCATGTGATCTTGTTCTGGGAAAGTTTGGGATATTTGACAGATTTGTGCTGCTAAACTTAAACATTATTTACATAACAAAGGGAGAGAACACTTGCTTTGAAATGTGGAAAGCAGGTGAAGGAATGGCAAAGCAACCACGTTGGATCAAACTATTTTGCTGCAGATCTTTGGCCCCGTTCAGGAAATTCTGAGGTTTAAGACTATGGATGAAGTTATCGAAAGAGCCAATAACTCCGACTTTGGACTCGTGGCCGCTGTCTTTACCAATGACATCAACAAGGCCCTCACAGTGTCTTCTGCAATGCAGGCTGGGACTGTTTGGTAAGATCAGTCTGTGTCGTCGTTCTGGTCATAACACATTCCACTGGTGGTGCAGGGGCCTTGTAATTCTCCAGAGCCTGGGTGAAATACTCACATATGCTCTGGAAGGACGGGGAAGACCGAAAGCAGCCAGATCTCACCCTGAGGGGCGATGCAGTCTCTACTGGCTAGATCAGGAAATCGAAGTAAATCTTAAATTATAAATTTTTCATTTGGGAAAAAAGGAAAGAAAACTAAAACTTACAGAGGAGGTGTCATGCCTGTGGGATTATCTCCGTGCAAGCAGAGTTCACATTAACGGTAGTGCTGTTTTCATCTTTCAGGATCAATTGTTACAATGCCTTAAATGTCCAGAGCCCCTTTGGGGGATTCAAGCTGTCTGGAAATGGAAGAGAAATGTAAGTGTCTGGAGTTGCTGGTGAAACAGGGATTGTGAAGGGTAGCACAAAGGAGTACTTTCTTTCTCTTAGTCTTTCATTCTTTAAACAAACATGTGGTTGAACATACACCACTATAAGCTAAGCACTGTGCTACACGTTACAAAGCTGAACAAATGCAGTCCTCTTACCTTAGGTGGGAATAGAGAAAAATGAATGTACCTGTAATTCCACATAATAAGGGACTGTTAGAGAAATATGTCAAAAGTCTTGTAAGTAAAGGGGCAAAACCAGTTAATTTTGCCTGATGGGGTCAGAGAAGACTTCACAGAGAAAATAGCGTATCAGTTTTTAGGAACAGGCATTCCAGGCCAAGAGAATAGCAAGAGCAACGGCGTGAAGGAACAACAAACGCAGAATAGTGAGGAATAAACGAGAGTTTGATGTGTTTAAAACACAGGTTAACAACGCGAGCCCAGGGACAAAGCGGGCCCGCACAGATGTTTTGCTTTGACTCACATTTAAAAATCTTTACCTGCCATTCAGAACTGAGGAGGCTCTCAATAAAACTCAGATTCCTTGCTTATTTTCATCCGCCTATAGCAGAACAGCTGAAGCTGTGAGCTCTGCACTTCGTCCTTTCCCCACCATTCCTGTTGGTTTGGGGACCTGAATATTGGTTCTCATTCATCTACATAGACTTGAGTCACTCACTTAGGTCACCTGCTCAGAACCTATAGGTTCTTTGAGTCTGAGCATGGAGTGGTGTGTTAGGCCACAGGAGGAATGAGGGGTTTAAACCCAATCTCGAAAGGCTTTAAGGGGCATTCTGTGGGAGCAAGGAGATCCCAGAGTTTTTAAGGCCAAGATTTCTGGCACATAGAGGATGTTTTGGCAGAGGTTATAGGAAGAAGATCCCCTAGAAGGAATTTGCAATAACAATAATGAGAGCATTAATTAAATGCCTGATCTGTGTTTGGCTTTATGTTAATTTCTCTCCTAACATTGTCTGATTTGATTTTCACAATGATACCAAACGATAAATACTTATCTTTATATTACATATAATTCAGAGGAGGAACTAAGGGTTAAAAGGGTTATATATGTTGCCCTAATCATACAGCGTCTAAGTGGCAGATCTGAGGTTTGAACCCAGGTTTCAGTGGCTCCAAATGCACTTAGTTCCCATAGTTTCCAACCGAGGGAGTGTGGGGGCCAGGCATAAGGACTCTACAGGGACAGGATCAAGCAAGGTCCTGCGGTACTAAGGACCTGAAAAATGGGACTGTAGCAGAGGACATCTGGACTCAAGAGGGACTTTATTTGCAGGCTTCATGTATAAATGGATTTTCTGAGTGGGACTCAAAGGATTAATGATAGCTGGGGTCTTCCTGAGCTGACACCCACCTGCCAAATCCAAAAAATATTTTTCTTTATTTTGAAAGGAGCTGAATCCATGTTTTCTAAATCCTGTGACTCACAAGAGGAAACCCATTCCATGCCCTTCCCCTCTGCCATTTCCGAATGCATTTTTTTTTTTTTGAGCAAATGCGTAGTTTACAATCAATCTGCTAACAAGTACTGTAACAGCATATACTGTATGGAAAGCATGATGCTTGGTCTGTGGAGGAAGGTATAGCTCATTTAGGTACTTAACATGTTGTTGGGTAAATAAAATATACAACATTGAAAGACTCAGGAGAATTTCAGGAAAGACTGCTAAGTGATAGAGAAGTTTGAGAATGGGAGAGATCATTGTGAGCTGGAGAAGTCCAGGAAACCTTGAGACATGTTCTCATGTAAGGATTGGAATTGACCTTTAAAGGAGAGGAACATTCAGGTAGATGGACAGAGGGAAATACTTTTTCAGGGTTGGTGGGCAGAGCAAGGTGGCAGTGTGGGAGGAGTGAGTAAAGGCACTGTGAGAGAAATAAGTGTGGTTTTGGGGGGAAAGTGCAGTGAACCCATAAGACTAACACAGAGAGTTTACATGTTTTAGGTACTTTAGCTGGTCATTTCTAGCCTCTAGCCATTACACCATAAAGTCAGAGTAGCTTTGAGGCAAAGAGCAAAGTTTCTAGAATCACACTGCTCAGATGTGTAACCCAGGTGTAACCTTAATACCTGTGCAGCTTTGGGCAAAATACTTACTCTTACTAAGCCTCAGTTTCCTTATCTATAAAATGGGGATAGTTATAGTACCTGCCCCAGAGAGTTGCTGTGATGGTTAAATGTTAGCATTAAGTATGCAGACATCCCACAGAGTGTCTAGCAAAGCTTC